>JAUCBJ010004513.1:0-74322 GCA_032718475.1 Nemertoderma westbladi | reverse complement strand
TCCCATATACACGCTGAATCCAGGGTAAGCACATCCCATATACACGCTGAATCCAGGGTAAGCACATCCCATATACACGCTGAATCCAGGGTAAGCACATCCCATATACACGCTGAATCCAGGGTAAGCACATCCCATATACACGCTGAATCCAGGGTAAGCACATCCCATATACACGCTGAATCCAGGGTAAGCACATCCCATATACACGCTGAATCCAGGGTAAGCACATCCCATATACACGCTGAATCCAGGGTAAGCACATCCCATATACACGCTGAATCCAGGGTAAGCACATCCCATATACACGCTGAATCCAGGGTAAGCACATCCCATATACACGCTGAATCCAGGGTAAGCACATCCCATATACACGCTGAATCCAGGGTAAGCACATCCCATATACACGCTGAATCCAGGGTAAGCACATCCCATATACACGCTGAATCCAGGGTAAGCACATCCCATATACACGCTGAATCCAGGGTAAGCACATCCCATATACACGCTGAATCCAGGGTAAGCACATCCCATATACACGCTGAATCCAGGGTAAGCACATCCCATATACACGCTGAATCCAGGGTAAGCACATCCCATATACACGCTGAATCCAGGGTAAGCACATCCCATATACACGCTGAATCCAGGGTAAGCACATCCCATATACACGCTGAATCCAGGGTAAGCACATCCCATATACACGCTGAATCCAGGGTAAGCACATCCCATATACACGCTGAATCCAGGGTAAGCACATCCCATATACACGCTGAATCCAGGGTAAGCACATCCCATATACACGCTGAATCCAGGGTAAGCACATCCCATATACACGCTGAATCCAGGGTAAGCACATCCCATATACACGCTGAATCCAGGGTAAGCACATCCCATATACACGCTGAATCCAGGGTAAGCACATCCCATATACACGCTGAATCCAGGGTAAGCACATCCCATATACACGCTGAATCCAGGGTAAGCACATCCAATTCCTGCCAATTTTTGTGACTTCCTCCCGCTACCAGCCACTGAACGCAACATTAGAGACCACTTTACGCAGAAGATATGGATGAACTGTTGTGGAGTAAACAGCACAGGTTTGGCAACAGAAAATATTCCTATTGACGTGACTGGACTAATATGGCGCGCTATTTGCCTACCATCAATTTTGTACGGCGCAGCGATCATAGGTCACTCTGTTGTTGCCAGTCTGGAAAAAACTTGCAGGAAGGCAATTCTCAGATTGGGGAATTACGTAAGTAATAACAGTCTGCATGCGTTATTAGACTGTAAAAAATTTGAACACCTTGTGCAGAGGAGCAAAACTAAGTCCATATATGCCTTGTTTAACTGTGGCAACCGGAAGGTACATTACCTTTTCAGCGTGATCTTAGGGCAACATCTAGCAGGCGTATCCGAGGAAATTTTATTTATTTTACTTAATAAAGCCACCGGGGCGAACAAAACCGGATGAATCAATTAATGTTCTGGAACATTTTGTTTAAGTATGAATAGCTACGCAATATAGATATTGTATAGGAATACCGCAGTTGCCAACCAACTTATAAAATAAATAACACGCTCTAGAATATTGTGTATTCATTAAATAGAATAAATGGCTTGCAGCGAACAATAATTCTTGCAATCTTTGAACGCCTATATCTCAGCTGTTTCCCAACGAAATTCAGACATTGTTACATATTTGGAATCCTTTCAACGCAAGCTTTCTAATGATATGAAAACATTACGACTAATGTGAAGAATGGCCACAATAAGGAGAGCCGGACTTTTTTAAAACGCTTGTTAAAAAATTTTAAAGGCGAAATCAAAAATTCCGGCTTCATGGGGTCAACCACGGTGAGTTGAACTAGTTGTGTTTCAAATTTCAAGCAATATGATAAAGATTTGTAGAAAAATCTGGGGGGTGGGAGGGGGGGGGGGGGGTCCGTGTCATCAGAAAATGACACTATATTACGGTTCATGGTGTATGTTAAAAGCAATGAAATATATATTTACCAATAGTCTCATAATCTTTTATATATTATAACTAGAAAGCCAGCAAGCTGGCTGGAAGGAGCCCGGGGGAAGAATCCTAGCCAAGACTATTACAAATGAACTATGTCAGTCAGCTGTAGGCCTAGTAAGTAGGCCTAAACTAAACAATTGTCTAAACTGTAAGGCGTGAGGCTAGCTGACTTTGTGGATCGTCCCACATAATAAAAAATTAAACTTTGCTACCACTAACAAAAATATAATATGAAGCAAATAATTTCATTATCAAGCACGTTTACAAGATATAAGATTACCGAATATTTATGAAAAAATGCCCATGATGCACAACCAGGACACCGAGCGAGTGATGACCCTGAACCCACCATAGAACCACCCTATATTATAAATGCAGACTCCATTTCCATACGAATATTACAACACCGGCTGCTAAGGCAATCAACCAATGCTGCATTATAGAACAAAACTAACAATAGAAAGGGGTAGCTATAGTTACTAAAACTAAAACACAAACAAAGCGCAAATATCCTAGCTGTTCCACATTAGTGTCAGTAGTTCTAGTAAGATAATAATAGTGATAACAGTTTCATTCAATTTTTTGAATAAATACAAATTATATAATATATTATAGAGCAAATGTATAAACAAAAACTCAACTAATATTATGAAAATTTAAGGTCTAAACAATATGAAACAAAATAATACATTATCAAAGACAAATTAAATTTTAGCATCACAACAACTATATCCAAGAAATTTAACAAAACCGCAAATCAGTCAAAGTGAAAAGGGGGGACAGTTCCCCCCTTCAACCCCCCTTTCAATCAGCACCCCGTCCCAAAAGCAAAGCCGCACCCAGACCCAGTCCAGCAGAATAACCTATGGAGATAGATATTATGACAACACACCCGGTTCTTTTAAATTTGTGTGATTTGAGTTTTATGTTCGCACCACTATTGAGTTTTATAATATTTGTAAGAAATGTTAAAACTTATCTTATGCCAATGTAGTAATGGTATTAAAATATAATTAAATTAATCTGCACTATTAATGCTTCAGCTAAAAAAATGATGCTAATCCTATGTAATAATAAAAATAAGAATATTATTTTTGAAATTGACGACTTTGTTTATTACCCAACGGGTATAAAATGGTTGGAATTAAATATACAAATGAAATATAAATACACCGTTTTTAAATGTATGTACAGTAAAATAAAATAAGTTTACCACTATATTTAAAAATAATTGTAAGTTAATATTTTAGACGGTTGTTTGCGATGGAATTCTTGATTGAAGGTGGAAAGCTAAAGCCAAGGCAGTGTTGTAAGCGGGGATTGCCGGGCAAAGAAGCGCATGGCAGATATCCGTGGCAGCCTCGCCACAGAGACTGCAAATGCACGAACTGTCTGGTCTCCAACACCGCTCGGTAGAACAGAGACGATGGTGGAAACCGTTTGAGATGTATTGCGCTGCAACTCGGCGACGCTGACCCGCTAGGTTGGCCAACGATATCGCAGCAGTTGAGGGGTGGTCCACGGCAGCCAATATTTTGGTCGTGGAAGCGTACTTGCTTACGCCACTCCAGAGCTTCCAGTAAAATCCTCGTACCTTTACAACGTGCTGTAATTGGAGGAGTTGTTCATTGGAGGAGTTTCCAAAAGTCGAGGAACCGTATGTTGCCGCCGGCAGTATAACTAGTGACCATAGTTTGGTAGCTGTTGCCATGGAGACTATATTTAAATTAACCAGGGAAGCTATTCGCATGCAAGAAGCTATACCGCGGGATTGGAGGTGCAAGTAGTGATTACTTGGCGTATTAGTGGTGGATAGTACTACCCCAAGGTAGTTAAATTTATTCACAAATGGTAGCTGGTGTCCATTAAATGTTAATTTATCATCTCGCGATAAATGCCCCCCGTTTCGGAATTTGACCACCTTTGTTTTAGATAGATTTACTGCCAGGTCATTGGCCTTACAGTAGTCCGCTAGGTTGTTTAGTGCCGCTTGTACCGTGTCGATTGAAGTTCCGTATATTACAAGGTCGTCAGCGTAGAGCAACACACGTATTCCTATTATGATAGTAAGAGCTGCCGGGAGGTCCGCAATGAAAAAATGACAATTTGTCGCCCTGTACGACGCTGTTGGGTCTAGAATGTAAGTGCCGATACATATTCGTAATAAATTTGTGGCAATTAGTGCCCATATTGCTGTGATAAACATTCGGCTGACGCCTATTTGACCGAGTTTCTTGCAAAGTATTTCTCTGTTGACCGAGTCAAATGCCTTGGTATAGTCCACAAAAACGCATCTTAAAACTTATCTTATGCCAATGTAGTAATGGTATTAAAATATAATTAAATTAATTTGCACTATTAATGCTTCAGCTAAAAAATGATGCTAATCGTATGTAATAAAAAAAATAAGAATAATATTTTTAAGAACTTTCTACATATATCCTATACAAAACAATCAGCCCATGGAATAATAATATAATCCTACTGCAGTTCTATATTTTATTATGTTTATTGACAACTCAACTATTTTCTGTCTATACAGCCTGAGAGCTTATAAGGAAGTGTTAGACTCAGCCAGCAGCGCTGCTCCTACAAGGCAAAGGCAGGCAGGAGGGGTGTAGTCAAAGTCAAGAAATTCCGCGTGGATGGAATTCTATCTCAGACAGCCCTGCACTCCACCGTTCCTACTCCACAGCTAGCTGCTGCAGCTCAGGCAGGAGTTGTTATTTTACCACTGCTTTTAATTTCGCGACAAAATAGTGTCAAAAAACTAAATATATCGAATACCACACATAGAATCGATCTGATATTTTGTAACGCGATTATGAACCACCAAAGCGATGTACTTGCAAAATTTCATCAAAATCGCCAGGCAGGAAGTGCCTGAACCTAGATAATTATCAGTATGTCAGTCAGTGTTATATAACCTGAGATTTTTACAGTAAGTATCCTGCAGATTTTTACAGTAAGTATCCCGCTGTCGAGCGGGCTCCTAACAGTAAGTATCTCACTGTCGAGCGGGCTTCTAATTAAGAGTTTGTAGGAAGTGTGAATGTTATTATCCTTATGAAGAATTCTAGGATCTCGAATAACGTGAGAATACTGGCCCCAACATACAGTCCCAGAGTTCCTCCAATTTGAGCTGCAGAGAATAACGTTGATACAATTATTGATTATTATATATTAAATATTATTAATCATATTTTTCAGATCTAAAATATTCTAGAATAATATATTTATTAGACCTACTGTAATGATCCAAAATACATATTTCTAAGTAGGCTCACAGTTGCACTGAATTCTGAGCACAAAATAATCTAAAAACTTTAATTAACATAAATACATATTCTGTAAAGGTAAACCAACAACATATAGGGATGAAGAAGGGCATACAAACATAATGGTAAAAATCTCTCAGTAAATAAGGCCGCCGGGGGATGGGCCAGCTGTAGCCACGGAAGCCGTGTTGCCAACGAGGATGGCTACCAGGATCCGCTGCAGTAAGAACCTGTAGGAGCGGGGTTCCTGCGTGATGGTGTGGAGGCGGATCCATATCCTATTTTGCCGCGCTCCATCACCTCACTCTATGTATCATTCTTCCCCCGCTCGGCTCCTGCGATGAGGGTCTACTGGAGGTGACCGGGGGCGAGTGGATCCACCACCATGGCGTCCTGAGTGTTCTAACCTGGGACCACGGTACTAGGGTAACCCCTTCGACCCTCTTCCTATCGTTCTTGCAGATGCCCGAGGGTTCCAAAATGAAGGGGACCCCACAGCTGGCCAGCGCAGCGCCCGCCTTACAAAGTCATTCACCATCGCATGGTGAGAGTGGAAAGACCATGCAGGGCGTCTAGTTGAACTGGACTGCCACATAGGTCGTATGTGTGTGTTCCAACCCCCTTGCACCCCAGATGAGTGGCAATGGCGATCCACAATGAGGCGCTTAGGAGGGCAACGAGCCAGCCACCTGCGGTGGAATCATTGAGGGAGTTCGGTCGGGCAAGGTTGAGGGAAGAAGCTACGAGGTGAAGCCTGGCGAGGTTCTCCTTAAGGACGGGGATCAACCATAAGCTCTGGTTGGTTACTTGTAGACTGCTGTGGATCTGGTGGGATAGAGTTGTTCAGGATGTCAATGTGACGGGATCAGGGGATCCCGACCGGTTTATTTCGTTACGCGTCACCGTGTTGTTTGGGAAAAAGATAATAGTTTGTTGTTGTTATCGCTTTTGATGTTGATATAGACTAATGAGTAAACTGAATATAATAGCACAGTTGAAAGTAGCAAAATAGATTGCAATTGATAATATGTTATACCGGTAGTAGTGGTGAAGTTAGGTGACGGTACAAAATGTCACTGGTCCCCACTGTGTGACTGAGATAACTGAACGGTGATATGATTAACTGGTAATATATATTCACCCCTACTCTACTGTGGCCTTACTACCTAGCGGATGCTCTCCCTCGCCCCTCATTGGCTAACAACCTAATTCTCGGCTCCCACCTCTGTGGGAGTGCTTCCCCCCCCGCTGCTGTTACTTTCTCTCTCGAGGTAGCTTGACCTCTAACCTCTTTTGTGTGGCTCTTTGGGGTTGTATGTTGTCCCCGTTATTGGTTGTGATACGAGGTAAATTGTGATTAACCTCGTATCCCCAATATTGCTGAAAACGCCACTTCCCAACTTTATGGGGTTGGTGAGGCGGAATTGAATCCGCTCACACTCCCCCCCATGCTATCTTCCCGGTGAGAAGATAGCATCAACTACGAGTGCGCTTCAATTCCGCTGGAACCCGATCTATTATCGGGTGTGGGGTGGAGTCCTCTTTCTTGGAGTCGGCTTTCCAGGCCGCTCCCTCTGGGTATGATATTACTACCCTCTCTTGGTGCAACTTCAACCTATGTTGCACCAAGACATCTGGCGTCTCGGTTCGAGACAATTGCGGATTTCTCTCACACAATTTTATACCACTCCACTCTAACTGACTCTAACTTCTCTCCACTCTCACCCTGATTCTCCTCTACTTCACTCTACTTCCACTCTAACTTTCGGACCTCCTTGTCCCTCACTCTGCCTCTTACTCCTCCCCCCCCCCACATTTGGATTGCACTCGCATTCTCTCCACGCGCCTCAACACCACCTCTCGCTATCTCTCCTGCGTTCTATACTCGATTCTTATCTACTTTAGCCCATTCACTCCTGACGAGCCTCACCCTCCCCTTCAGTGCCGTCGCACTTAAGAAGTGTAAAGTGTGTAGTGCTACGTCTAGTCTCCCGTACTCCTGCCATAGTCAATTGGCCCCCAGTCCCAGCAGCTAGTTGGAAAAAGGGTTACATGACTATAGTACTTACTTTGATTATATTGGTTATATGATTATATTCTAATGATTATTACATACGTACATACTAATTGCACTTTTAATTAAATTTGCACTTAGGAGTTCGTATTACTTCACATGTGGTGCCTTCCAGGCATCCCCACATCTCCCCCTCCAAGTTCTAGTTCACTCCTCCTGTCTTTGGGAACCATCTCAGTTCCTTCCCTTTGTCGTCATCCTGTCTTGGTCGCTTTCTGGTTGTCGCCGCTCCCTTGTTCTTGTCCCCCTTAAGGTTCCTGATCCTTGCGGTTACTTCCCTACTGATTCCCGTCGTCAACTCCTTGGGCGCTGGTGTTATTAGCTCCCGGTATCATTTCGCGGGTGGCCCCTCCGAATGGCCCTGCTGCTTCCCCCTAGTGGCGTCCCATAGGATCACCTTCATGGCCCGCGGCACATGCTCCGCCAAGAAATCTCTGAACTCTCCCAGGTTCTCTGGCGTCCACCTGTCTAAATACCTCTGTGCATTTATCACTCCGGCATACGATGCCGCCGTTGACACTTCCTGATAAGTAAACGGAAGGCTCCGTTTGATGATTTCCAGGTGGGCCTCCTGGTTAATATTAAAGAAGCCCCACCGGAATTCCTGGGCCTTCATCTGCTGCCGCGTCATGATGCCGACATTGGCCCACTCCTCGAAGATCCTAAACTCCTCCTCGTCGTCCATCCAGTCGCACTGGCGTCCGTAGTGCCCCCGGAAGTTGCGCTTAGAGCACCGGTTGTGCAGCCGTGGACACGCCCCCATCCTATGACTCGACTCGCGGCAGTAGAGGCAACTCATCCCCTTCTGGAACCGGTACAAGCAGCTCATTTCCTGGTGAGTAAGCCTCCCGCAGTAATTGCAGCTGAGTACCAATGCCTCCCGCCCCACGTCATCTTTCGTCCCAAGCGATCTCCTCGGTCTATGGAGTCGCTGGTAAGCGAACTTCTGGACGTTAGCATGGACATGTCTATCTCCTCGTCTCGCCTGGGCATCGTCTCTCCGAATACTACCCGTGGTGCCGTCCCCGGTTGCTCGCCCAACCTGATGGTGCTCCCCGCGAAATCCATCGCCGGCTCCTCATGCACCCAGGCCTGCTTGCCGGGTCTATCCCAGAAGGCCCTGGCCCCGCTGGCCATCACCACTCTCCCGCCAACACAGTCCGTGTCTGAGTGGCCGATTCTCTCGATGGGCAGCATCTCTACCGAACTCGTCGTCGTCCTTGTCCTCCTCTGGGAGTGGCTCCAAACCCGGTATCCCGGTGGATCCACAGTGTCCCTTCCCACCTTGGCTCTTGCCCGTGACTCTCCATCCTTCCAGTTCCCCTGGCCTTCTCTTCGCAAAATCACCCTCGGCGCCCGCTGGTATGGGCATCGTCTGCAATCCCGATGTCGACTGTTTCGGTGATCCTTCCGCCCACCCCAATTCTCGCCCTAAAGACTAGCCCGAACTCCCTGATGTTCAGTGTAGATCGTCCAAGGCCGCCTGGGCCTCGAACCCGTAGCCCTCTCCTCTAGCTTCCGCCTCTCTTTCGTCTGCCTCCCTCCGTTCTCGTCTAGCGATTTCTTCCAATCGCTTCGCCTCTTGTCTATCTGCCTCTAGCTGCTCCCACCTCTGATATGGTGTATCCACCTCCCTGTCTACTAGATATCGGCAGTTATAGTATACCGACTCGCCCTTCAGCCCCGGGTGGTCTACCAGACCCTCGAAAGACACTTTGAAGGCTCTTCTGTAGTTCAGGGGTGATCCTGATAGCAGAAATGCCATTGGTTCTCTTTCGATAACCACGGTCATGAATAGGTTTAGCAAACCTATCATTATCCAGTCCTCCTGCAGGATATATCGCTTCTGATATATCTTTATCGCTCCTCTCCGGAATTTATACACCTCCTGTTTCCCCGGCTTCGCTCCCCACTTCAGCGAGTTCGCCAACTCCGCTCCATACTCCTCCCTGAATTTACCCCAGTCCAATGGCTTGTGGCATACGAGCCCCATTAGCTGGCCCATCACCACCGCTCCACAATGACCCGTGTTCTCTACTAGTCCCAACCCGGCTGGCTCCGTCATAGCCATGTAGACCGTTTGCGTGTCCAGGAGGTTGGGGGTCTCCGGACTGATGATCCTCTCCGCATCGTCGCAGATCGCCGATCCCACCTTTATCGTCGACTTCTCTCTTACTACGTTCTGCACCGCCCTTGGCAACCGGTTTACCTTCGGCCCGTTCTTCTTCCCATACGTTCCCAGATCGAACAGGAATATATCCCCATTTGGCGCGGCCAAATGCAGGAGTATGGTTCTGGCCGACCCTGCCGACCCTCTTCTCGAACCTTCCTCGTCTTCCACGGTCCCTTCGTCGTCTAGGACCATGTATCCTCCCCTGCTGACGGACTCTACGAACCTCTTCCAGTCCTTTTTCGGTGGTTCCCTTGGATACTTCGGTATCCCGAACTTCGCCTCGTCTCCCTTTACCACGTAGTGGAAATGCTCGAAGATCGCGTTGTCTAGCGACGGTGTCCCGTAGGTCCCGACCAGCCGCTGCTCGTGCACCTCCCTGAAATGGTCCTGCAGCGCTCGCGCCTTGTGACCCTTCTCTAACCGCTTGTAGTATCCTCTCGTCTTCTCTTCCGGATGCCTTTCGGTGAAATCTACCAGTATCTCCTTTCCTCCCAACTCCGCCTTTCTCTTTCTAACAAGTTTCTCCGCCATTTCGAACTCTCCCGATCGCTCACCTATAAGGTGGTGCCTTACCAAGGCTCAATATAAGTGAGTGATGTAGTTAGGATGGTCTGTACGGTCCGATAATGGCCTATCTCTCTCTGAACGCTAGGTTATTGCCGAATTTTCTTATTCTACTCCCTAAAAGTGCCAAATTTCCTAAATTCCCTAATTTTGTCAGTTACTTTAATTATGTTCTAGAATATCCTGCCTACAGTTACCATAATTTGTCTAATTTTGATTTTAATATTTATTTTAATCCTACAACTGTGCTATCAGTATCTATTAATGGATTATTTTTATTTTTAATCCATATTCTGACCTATTCTACGGGCTGTGCAGTACAGTAGTATGTCTCGTGCGGCCTACACGATCTGTCCTGCTGTACCCACGTGCCCCCCTCTCACTACTCACTACTAACTCTACTAACTTTTACTAACACACTAACTCTTACTAACATTCTAACTAACTTCTACTAACTCTTACTATGTACCCTCTTACTAACTCTTCTACTAACGGTACTACACGTACCCTCTTACTAACTCTTCTACTAATGTTACTACGTACCCTCTTACTAACTAACTCCACTAACTCTTACTAACGGTACTACGTACCCTCTTACTAATTAACTCCACTAACTCTTACTAATGGTACTACGTACCCTCTTACTAACTAACTCCACTAACTCTTACTAACAGTACTACGTACCCTCTTACTAACTAACTCCACTAACTCTTACTAATGGTACTACGTACCATCTTACTAACTAACTCCACTAACTATTACTAACGGTACTACATACCCTCTTACTAACTAACTCCACTAACTCTTGCTAACGGTACTACGTACCCTCTTACTAACTAACTAACTCTCTAACTAACGGTACTACGTACCCTCTTACTACTCTTACTAACTCTCTAACTAACTTCTATGTGCCTACTTACTTACTACATACCTACTATGTACTATTACTTTCCTTTCTCTTACTCTCTTTCTCTATGAATTTTATTTTATTATTTTTTTTATATTTTGTGTGGGAAGGGCGTCTCGCCCTCAATCCCACCCCCCTCAGTCCTACACTTGGACGACTAAACTCTATGGTGCCCCTTCCAGCAGGCAGTACTTCCTACCGCACTTCTACGGATCCAACTCTTCCATCTTCGCCCCCCCTCAGTCCAACTTATTGGACGACTCAGCCACCTAAGGGTGATTCTTCCAGGAGGCAACTCTCCCACTGCCCCCCTGTAGGTCCTCTAATTCTCTGCCCCACTCTACTTGTCAATTCCAGGTCTCTTGTAAATGCTGCCTGTTCTCTGTGTTACTACTAGGATCGGCATGCTGCATTGCAGCTGCATTTTTAAGAATGCTGTGCCGGCTTGTCAACAAAATTGCACCGCCACAACTCCCTATCACCCATGACATTTGCTAGATCATCCGCATCTTCAAGGCCAGTGTCCTTTAAGATGCGTCTCAAGAAAGTCATGGGCTGTCCACCATGCTTATTTACTCCATGAGGCTGCCAAAGTACAAGATTATGCACTGGCTGGTCCTCACGGCGAAAGCAATGTCCTGCAAAGCGGAGGCGATTTTGTTCTAGTGTCAAGCTTGGGGGAACCAATGAGACACCTCCAATGTTATATAGTGTCTGGTTGGAGATGTGTGCATTGTACTTGACACAATGTACCCGGCGTAGCATTCTTGTGAATGTGCCATCCAGAGATTTGGTGTCCTCAGCAGTTAGAGCCCAGCATGGACTCCCGTAGAGGAGTACTGGAACTACTGCTGCTCTAAATAATCGGACCTTAAGTTTCCGATTAATTCTAGGTGACTTCCAAATCCTGGAAAGCCTATTTAAGGCTGCCCATGCCTTTCCCTTACGTATTCGAAGGTCCTCACCTGACTTCCGGATCCATGATCCCAGGTAACAGAAGTCGTCCACATGCTCAAGCATACCATCCTTTGAGCTTATGCTCATCCGATCAGAGACTTGCTGAGGACTTTCAAAGTTAACTGTCAGAATTTTGGTCTTTCTGGAGTTAATAAAAAGACCAACACTAGAAGCAGCATGTTCTAATGAGCTGAGGAGCCGCTGGGCTCCCTCTAATGATTCTGAGAGTACTCCTAAGTCATCAGCAAAGTCTAGATCAGTTAGGTACTTGGCAGGATTTCCTCGACTTCTGGAGCCAGTAGGTGGAGTTATCATCACCCCATCATCATTATGATGATCTAAGGACATGCGTAGAACATAGTCAACCACAATAATGAACAAGAATGGTGCAAGTGTGTCTCCTTGGAGGACGCCCCATAACACTTCAAATGGTTCTGTGTCACCGTCAACAGTAGACACAAATGTTGTCGAACCATCGTATACTGATCTGATTGCTGCAATAATTTCATCAGGAATCCCATAATTCTCTGTGTTACTGATCTCCTCGTGGTCGTCCCCTGGCGGCAAAGTGCCACCCTTCAACTTGTCGTTTGGCGGTATAATGCCGCCCCTGTTGTCATCCTTACTCTTACATGATACCTCTGCTGGCCTCCCCCTTAATATGTGCGCTGGCATTAAAGCTCTCGATGACCCCCGTTCGTCCTTCGGCATACATGATGTCTGCCCATGTAATGCCCCCTCGCACTCTGCCAGTCCCATGTGCGTGTGTAACAAGCCTCCTTCTACTTTCCTGGCTCCTTTGTTACGTTTATTCATGGGCTTCTCTGCCCCTGGTCTAATCCTCTCACATCCTCTCCCTTTCCATCTTGTCTTCTTACTCGACTCCCCCCTTTTGGTATCCCTCTCAATCGGACCGGCGTCTCCTCCAGATACTCAACCAGACACTCCTCCGGGCTGTCCCCCGGACACCTCGCCATCCACTCCTCCCCACCCTCACACCGATACTTGCCAGGAACATCCTTGTTCCATCCCATCGTCTCTAGGTCTTCTGCGTCCAAGCCATTCTCCTCCACCCACTCTCTTGGTGTTGCCACTTGTTGACTTGTTGCATCCCCTTATCGGGCACCAGCTGTCTCCCCCTATCGCCCGTCTCTGGTTTCTCCTCTACCTCCTCAACAGTCCCTGGCACCATGCACCCTGAAGTCTCGGACACACTGAATGGTATATTGGTTTTGATTGGGCCTACTACTACTACTACTACTAGGATCGGCATGCTGCATTGCAGCTGCATTTTTAAGAATGCTGTGCCGGCTTGTCAACAAAATTGCACCGCCACAACTCCCTATCACCCATGACATTTGCTAGATCATCCGCATCTTTAAGGCCAGTGTCCTTTAAGATGCGTCTCAAGAAAGTCATGGGCTGTCCACCATGCTTATTCACTCCATGAGGCTGCCAAAGTACAAGATTATGCACTGGCTGGTCCTCACGGCGAAAGCAATGTCCTGCAAAGCGGAGGCGATTTTGTTCTAGTGTCAAGCTTGGGGGAACCAATGAGACACCTCCAATGTTATATAGTGTCTGGTTGGAGATGTGTGCATTGTACTTGACACAATGTACCCGGCGTAGCATTCTTGTGAATGTGCCATCCAGAGATTTGGTGTCCTCAGCAGTTAGAGCCCAGCATGGACTCCCGTAGAGGAGTACTGGAACTACTGCTGCTCTGAATAATCGGACCTTAAGTTTCCGATTAATTCTAGGTGACTTCCAAATCCTGGAAAGCCTATTCAAGGCTGCCCATGCCTTTCCCTTACGTATTCGAAGGTCCTCACCTGACTTCCGGATCCATGATCCCAGGTAACAGAAGTCGTCCACATGCTCAAGCATACCATCCTTTGAGCTTATGCTCATCCGATCAGAGACTTGCTGAGGACTTTCAAAGTTAACTGTCAGAATTTTTGTCTTTCTGGAGTTAATAAAAAGACCAACACTAGAAGCAGCATGTTCTAATGAGCTGAGGAGCCGCTGGGCTCCCTCTAATGATTCTGAGAGTACTCCTAAGTCATCAGCAAAGTCTAGATCAGTTAGGTACTTGGCAGGTGTTGATTGGGCCGGTTAGCGTCCACCCGAATGGTGTGAGAATTGCCACTGGGTCACGCTGTCTGTCTTTGCTGAAGACCGTCTGCATTCTCTCGTGGGCCGTTCGCAATCCATTCCTACTATAATGGATACCTTCCTAGTGTCCACGGCTGGTATTGAGAAATCGATACTGTCCAGGAATCCATATTGTTCGACCTCAATGTTGGTTGGTCTCCTGGCGTTGATATTTATCGATTCTATCACCTGGATGGGGTCGATGGTCGCCCCATAGTCGCATCCCGGTGCTATCGCTGCTATCCCGCACCGTCCAGTCCTCATCTCCAGTACCTCATCTTTGCTGGAGATGGTTGTTACCGCCATTCTACTTGGCCTTGTCTTTAGTCCTATCTCTTCGGCCACCCAATTCTCGACCAATGTGAAGGCTGCTCCACTGTCGACCAGCATCAGCGTGGTTACTGATCGACCGCCCTCTACGATCACCCTCACTGGTACTACCCCGAGTAGTACCGTTCCTCTCTTCTTCGCCCCTATGGTGCTTGTCGCCATTGTCTGTCCTTTGCCTTGACCGAACTTCATTGGTATTTCTTTGCATTGATCAGCTCTATGTCAGCCCATCACACATCGAGGACAGACTTCGCTCTTCCTCGCATATTCTATCTGATCTTGTCTGGGCAATGCTTGCCAATATCTGCAGTTCATGGTCTGATGAAGTGCGTTCGTGTGTAATTGGCATTTGTTGTTTGGATTATAGCCGTCCTTATACAGTGCGCTGTGTATCGCACTTCCGTTCGTACCTAGATCCCTACTATTCTTATTGTTTTGTTTCGGCCTACTGGGCGTGTTGGGGTTGTTTGTTTGTGTTGTTATTTTGCCCCTGTCCGCTCCATGGTGTGGCCCTACCCCCGGCTACATGTGGACTAGCAGTCCCTTGCGTCGCCGCGTATGGCAGCGATTGTCTAAGCTTTGGCAATGCGTTTGATGAGTTGTGTTCTGGTTTCGGCCTGTTATATTCGGTCTTTGGCCCCTTCCCCAGACTATCCTCGCTATAGACTGGGTCTGTGATCAATTCGGCTTCGTAGTTGAGGAAGCTCAACATTTCCTCTAGGCCCGGTTCTGCACCCTTCTTCTCTCGGGTGGAGAAAGCAATTTTCCTCCACTTGTTGCGCAGACAGATCCGCAGTGCGCTATCGTGGTGATGTTATTAGATGCGTTGAGTTCGTATGGCGCGTCTAGCATCTTCAACACGATTAGCGCCTTCTCGACTTTGTTCACAAATGTCTTTATGCTAACGGGGTTATCCTATAGGCCACCCGATGTTATACCCCTCAGAGTCTGCCGGATGATCTTGGCCGGGTGCCCATATTCCCTGTCTAGCGCCCGCCATGCATTCGTGAAGCCACCCTCGATGCCCTGATACTGCCTCACAATGTCATACGCTGGGCCTCCTGTATATACCTGTAGATATTTTAGGCACTCCGCCTGCGTCAGGTTCTTGGTCAATATCTCATTGCTGTACATGCGCCGAAATTGCAGGTATTCTTCCGGCCTACTTCCGTCGAATTTAAATGGCTCCACGGGTGGTAGCTCGATCCTGGTCTTAAGTGCATCGATTAATGCAGCCATTCCCATCGCCTGTGCTTCCAATGGGTTTGAAGGATGCTGTACAGATTCTCCTGTTGGGTGCGGTCCGCCCGTCCTGTCCGTTGCTTTCCATTGCGTCGGATATACCATTGGGGGTAACGGCCCCCTCCATATTTCCATGTCGCAAGATCTGTTCTCGTCCAGGGGATTCGATGTTCTTATTCCTGTTTGAGTATATTGTTGATTTTGTAATGGGGGAATGTCAACCTGTCCCCCCCCCCCCACCCCCCCACCGATGGTATGTTTGGTACTGGGGTTGATGTTAATATATTGGGGCCCATACACCTATCCGCAATAACTCTCCCTTCCCCTGGATATATGTTATGTCCCTGCATGTTATAGTCATACTGTTGTGCTGGTACCGGTATAGGCCTATCCACTTCTGGCCTACCTACCGGTATGTACTCCGCGACCTCCGGGTTTAATCCCGTCGTCCGCGCTACCCTATCGCCTACATTATCTCTCCCAGCATGGCCTATAGTATGTGCAGTAAGGCCTACAGTATGTCCTGCAGTCTGTATGTGTCCCTCCGGACCGAAGTTTAACCTTCTCGAATAATCCAAGAAGTCCTCCCCGCGACTACCATACCCTCGATCGGCAGCTATATTCCGTCGGGAAGTTTCTCTTCGATCCCCTCTCCTATTCTCGTCCTTGTACCAGTATGCCCTGTACCCCTCTCTCGGCGTATAGTACGCTTCGCCAGGTCGCGTCTCTCCGGGAGGATGGCAATCTCCCGGAGTTCGACCCCACCGACTCTCCAACTCCATCTCTACTACCGACGGCTCGCTATCCGTCCTCGCTCTCCTGTCGCTCACAACGACACTTCTTCTACTCTCTTCTCTTCTTCTTTCTGCAGTGTAGCGTTCCCGCTCGTGAGATCTCTCGTCGACCTCCCAGTTAAACTCCACTGTTCTTCTTCCGTCGCTCCCCCTCTCGCGACGCCAACCTCTCTCTCTCTACCCGGTCGCAAGCCGCTGGGGATATTCGTAATCCCCCTACTATTCTCCATCGCCGGGTGCTGCGGTTCACCTAATTCGCCCCGCGCATTATCCGCCGACGCCTGTGGGACACTATCTGCCCCCCCCCCCCCCTCTCGCCGCTAATCTCTCGTTGTGGGGCTCCTGTAGCCCCCCCCCCCCCCCCCCCCCCCACCCCCACTCGCCACCTATCACTTCACTATCTCTCACTTCGCCTCTACGCCCCTCTCTAGTCGACGCACTATCTTCACTGCGGCTGGGTCTATTCACCCCCGCCTCTCCCTCTATCACTGCGTGGCCTGGCAGGCTCCCGTCGGGTTGACCCACCCTCGCTACTCCCTGCGTATTAACTACGTGGCCTACCAGGCTCCCGTCGGAGTCTCTCACCCCTGTTACCCCCTGCGTACTGATTACGTGGCCTGGCAGGCTCTCGTTGGCCGGGCCACCTACATCTGCGGCGTTTATATTAATAGCACCAGTATCAATATTATTTTCTAAATTATTTAAATTATTAGAATTATTCTGTGCTGAATTCGGATTATTATTTAAATTATTCTGTATATTTGAATTAGAATCGGGATTATTTTGTTCGTTTGAATTAAAATTATTATTTAGATTATTTTGTGTATTTAAATTTAAAATATTTGAATTATTTTGTATATTCGGATCTAGATAATTATTTGAATTATTTGGATTACTATGTACGTTTAAATTAGCGATATCCGGATTTAAATTACTATTATTGGGCAAAATATTATTTCCTGCAATGAAAGTTTGATTAGGGTTATCTACTACGGTACTATTAATATTAATGTCTCCTAACGTATTATTATTACCCCCCCCCCCCCCCCCCGCCCCTACGGTTACACCAGTCTTGGGTCTGTCGTCCGGTTCCTGTAAGTGGGGTGTTAACAAACGTTTCCATAACTTCCGGCTCCTCGTAAACACTACCCGAGCCAGCCTCACTCTCTGATAGTCCCAACTGCGCCAGTTCTAGTCGGCGCTTCTGCTTGGCCTGATACTGCATAAGCCCCCTTAGCCGGGCGTGCATATCATCCCGCATACGCTTTCCCGCTCTCTCTCTCTCTCTCTCTCTATCCTCCCGTAAACTTCGGTCCACAAATTCTACCTCTCTCGCCTCCCGCTCTCTACGTTCATTCATTTCTCTCGCTTTTCGTTCTTTGCGCTCTGCTTTCTCCCTCGTCTCTCGTTCCTCGCGCTCTTTCTCTACTCCCGTCTCTCATTCCTCACGCTCTTTGCGCTCGCTCATCTCTCTTTCTTCCTGCTCCCTACAGTTTCTCGCCACCCTCTCGGCCCTCTCTCTACACTCCTTCGCCAGTTCCCTCTCTTTCTCTAACAACGCAGTCCCCTCATCCAACTGCCTCTCTAACTCTTTCTGGTCTAGCGCCACCATGTCTAATTGACACGCCAGATCTATCTCTAACACCCTTCTTGCTTTTGTGGAGGATGTAGTGGACTTGTCGGTCGCGACGGACCCCCGTCGCCTCTCTGTCCTACTAACTTTCCCTCGCTTTCTGGGGTTCTCGCTAACCGACGAGACCGAATCCTTGGGGTTAACCTCGGATTCGCCCTCGTGCGGGTCTGCCCAACCCACTAACTTAATTCCCCTAGCATCCACTAAATACGGCCCTATGTACACTACTTGGGGCTCCATTATCCCGGACCGCCACAGTTTAAATAGTTCGGTGGCGACTCCCCTCGCTCTCTCACTCGCTAGTTCTCCCTGCCCAAAACGAACTAGGTATCTGAAATGTTTATTCGACTCACCTAGTTGCTGGCTCAACTTCCCCTGGTCTACCTTTGCTCCTTCTCTGGCCTCTTTGAGCTGTTTCTTCATCGCGTTGTAGGCCCGTCGGAGCCGATCACTGGTTCCGACGTCCTTGTCGCCGACCTCTCCTCCTCCCCTCCTGGTTCGGCGTCGTACCGGCGGCCCACCGTCGCCGTTCCGGTGGGCCGTCCATCGCCCTCGGCCTGTGGCTGGCCAGCGACATCGGTACTTCGACCGCCGTCATGCGTCGACTCGTCCCCTCGTTGTAGTAGACGGCCGCCCTCCGCTTGGGCTGCCGGATCGTCTCTCTCTGGCGAGTCCGGCATTGCGGGTCGATACCGTCGCGTCGCGGCCTCACGGATCGTTTCGTTGGTATCATCCGGGGTCCGCGGCGTTGTCCTCTCCCCCTCTAGATCTCGGGGCTCTGTGCTCATCTTTTGACTCTCTGTCGTGGTGGCTGGCAGTCACAGTTTTAGCAGTTTCAGGATTTTCGTACTGTGACGGGATCAGGGGATCCCGACCGGTTTATTGCGTTACGCGTCACCGTATTGTTTGTTGAGAAAATAATAGTTTGTTGTTGTTATCGCCTTTGATGTTGATATAGACTAACTGATATAATATATGTAGGTGAGTATTGGATGCCCAGACAGACGGCATCGAACTCCGATCGGATCTGGGCATGGGCCTCATCTGTCTCTGGTTCCAGAAAGAACAGCTCGCTCTTGCTGTGGTTAATTGTCAACCTACACCTATCATCCTCCTTCATCAACTGAAGCAAATCCTGCAGAACTACCCGGAAGTCATCAGAGAGGTTGCCATCATCCAGATACCAAATATTAAAGCTAGACTCTATAACCGGAATGACAGAGATTGCAGTTTCGCTGAAGGGATGTGGGCCATCAGTATCCCCTTGCTGTACATACTCTTCAGAGAGGATAGTGTGGTCGCCATGAAGGAGCAATGTCGCCTCTCCATAGGCTGCAAGGGTGTAATAGTAGATACAGGGTTATTGGAAGTGGATCGTCTCCAACATGGTATCCTGCCTGATAGATTTAAACGCGTTGCTGAAATCCACTTTAAGCGACACGGTTCCTGGTGAATTCTCCCCAGTAACAAGGGACCTCACCACATTGGCTGTCCCCTCCGGACCCAGTTTGCACCCGATTCCCAGCTGAACCAATCCGTATGACTGAGACCGCTGCTCTGTAACCAAGTTTCCAACCAACTTCGCACATACTGTAGACGCCGTAGGGTGACCCCCACAGCAATAGGCCGGATGCCCCCACTGCAATTGGTGAAGGCGAACAAGAAGAGCCCGAAAAAAGAGCGAAAACGTCGTGAAACAACCAAACGTATTTGTGTAGTAGTAACATCCAAATTTACGATAACGTAAGCATTCATTAACTCTACGACAACTTTATGAAACCGGGCCAAGATGTAATTATTTGTTTACGAATAATGTTCGTTTTTCTTTTTCTGTTACGAAGCAACATTCTTCCAAGATGCTTTAGTTTTATTAACTCTGTTACGCTGTATTATTTATTTTAATATAATTTATTAATGATCGACAATAATGATAGTAATACCAGACGTTATTTGTTACACAATATCAGACGTTACTTGTTACACAATATCAGACGTTACTTGTTACACAATATCAGACGTTACTTGTTACACAATATCAGACGTTACTTGTTACACAATATCAGACGTTACTTGTTACACAATATCAGACGTTACTTGTTACACAATATCAGACGTTACTTGTTACACAATATCAGACGTTACTTGTTACACAATATCAGACGTTACTTGTTACACAATATCAGACGTTACTTGTTACACAATATCAGACGTTACTTGTTACACAATATCAGACGTTACTTGTTACACAATATCAGACGTTACTTGTTACACAATATCAGACGTTACTTGTTACACAATATCAGACGTTACTTGTTACACAATATCAGACGTTACTTGTTACACAATATCAGACGTTACTTGTTACACAATATCAGACGTTACTTGTTACACAATATCAGACGTTACTTGTTACACAATATCAGACGTTACTTGTTACACATTATCAGACGTTACTTGTTACACAATATCAGACGTTACTTGTTACACAATATCAGACGTTACTTGTTACACAATATCAGACGTTACTTGTTACACAATATCAGACGTTACTTGTTACACAATATCAGACGTTACTAGTTACACAATATCAGCCGTTACTTGTTACACAATATCAGACGTTACTAGTTACACAATATCAGCCGTTACTTGTTACACAATATCAGCCGTTACTTGTTACACAATATCAGACGTTACTAGTTACACAATATCAGCCGTTACTTGTTACACAATATCAGACGTTACTTGTTACACAATATCAGACGTTACTTGTTACACAATATCAGACGTTACTTGTTACACAATATCAGACATTACTTGTTACACAATATCAGACGTTACTTGTTACACAATATCAGACGTTACTTGTTACACAATATCAGACGTTACTTGTTACACAATATCAGACGTTACTAGTTACACAATATCAGCTGTTACTTGTTACACAATATCAGACGTTACTAGTTACACAATATCAGCCGTTACTTGTTACACAATATCAGACGTTACTTGTTACACAATATCAGACGTTACTTGTTACACAATATCAGACGTTACTTGTTACACAATATCAGACGTTACTAGTTACACAATATCAGCCGTTACTTGTTACACAATATCAGACGTTACTAGTTACACAATATCAGCCGTTACTTGTTACACAATATCAGACGTTACTTGTTACACAATATCAGACGTTACATGTTACACAATATCAGACGTTACTTGTTACACAATATCAGACGTTACTTGTTACACAATATCAGACGTTACTTGTTACACAATATCAGACGTTACTTGTTACACAATATCAGACGTTACTTGTTACACAATATCAGACGTTACTTGTTACACATTATCAGACGTTCCTTGTTACACATTATCAGACGTTACTTGTTACACAATATCAGACGTTACTTGTTACACAATATCAGACGTTACTTGTTACACAATATCAGACGTTACTTGTTACACAATATCAGACGTTACTTGTTACACAATATCAGACGTTACTTGTTACACAATATCAGACGTTACTTGTTACACAATATCAGACGTTACTTGTTACACAATATCAGACGTTACTTGTTACACAATATCAGACGTTACTTGTTACACAATATCAGACGTTACTTGTTACACAATATCAGACGTTACTTGTTACACAATATCAGACGTTACTTGTTACACAATATCAGACGTTACTTGTTACACAATATCAGACGTTACTTGTTACACAATATCAGACGTTACTTGTTACACAATATCAGACGTTACTTGTTACACAATATCAGACGTTACTTGTTACACAATATCAGCCGTTACTTGTTACACAATATGAGACGTTACTTGTTACACAATATCAGCCGTTACTTGTTACACAATATCAGACGTTACTTGTTACACAATATCAGACGTTACTTGTTACACAATATCAGCCGTTACTTGTTACACAATATCAGACGTTACTTGTTACACAATATCAGACGTTACTTGTTACACAATATCAGACGTTACTTGTTACACAATATCAGACGTTACTTGTTACACAATATCAGACGTTACTTGTTACACAATATCAGACGTTACTTGTTACACAATATCAGACGTTACTTGTTACACAATATCAGACGTTACTTGTTACACATTATCAGACGTTACTTGTTACACATTATCAGACGTTACTTGTTACACAATATCAGACGTTACTTGTTACACAATATCAGACGTTACTTGTTACACAATATCAGACGTTACTAGTTACACAATATCAGCCGTTACTTGTTACACAATATCAGACGTTACTTGTTACACAATATCAGACGTTACTTGTTACACAATATCAGCCGTTACTTGTTACACAATATCAGACGTTACTTGTTACACAATATCAGCCGTTACTTGTTACACAATATCAGACGTTACTTGTTACACAATATCAGCCGTTACTTGTTACACAATATCAGACGTTACTTGTTACACAATATCAGCCGTTACTTGTTACACAATATCAGACGTTACTTGTTACACAATATCAGACGTTACTTGTTACACAATATCAGACGTTACTTGTTACACAATATCAGCCGTTACTTGTTACACAATATCAGACGTTACTTGTTACACAATATCAGACGTTACTTGTTACACAATATCAGACGTTACTTGTTACACAATATCAGCCGTTACTTGTTACACAATATCAGACGTTACTTGTTACACATTATCAGACGTTACTTGTTACACAATATCAGACGTTACTTGTTACACAATATCAGACGTTACTTGTTACACAATATCAGACGTTACTTGTTACACATTATCAGACGTTACTTGTTACACAATATCAGACGTTACTTGTTACACAATATCAGCCGTTACTTGTTACACAATATCAGACGTTACTTGTTACACATTATCAGACGTTACTTGTTACACAATATCAGACGTTACTTGTTACACAATATCAGCCGTTACTTGTTACACAATATCAGACGTTACTTGTTACACATTATCAGACGTTACTTGTTACACATTATCAGACGTTACTTGTTACACAATATCAGACGTTACTTGTTACACAATATCAGACGTTACTTGTTACACATTATCAGACGTTACTTGTTACACAATATCAGACGTTACTTGTTACACAATATCAGCCGTTACTTGTTACACAATATCAGACGTTACTTGTTACACATTATCAGACGTTACTTGTTACACAATATCAGACGTTACTTGTTACACAATATCAGCCGTTACTTGTTACACAATATCAGACGTTACTTGTTACACATTATCAGACGTTACTTGTTACACAATATCAGACGTTACTTGTTACACAATATCAGACGTTACTTGTTACACATTATCAGACGTTACTTGTTACACAATATCAGACGTTACTTGTTACACAATATCAGACGTTACTTGTTACACAATATCAGACGTTACTTGTTACACAATATCAGACGTTACTTGTTACACAATATCAGCCGTTACTTGTTACACAATATCAGACGTTACTTGTTACACAATATCAGACGTTACTTGTTACACAATATCAGACGTTACTTGTTACACAATATCAGCCGTTACTTGTTACACAATATCAGACGTTACTTGTTACACAATATCAGACGTTACTTGTTACACATTATCAGACGTTACTTGTTACACAATATCAGCCGTTACTTGTTACACAATATCAGACGTTACTTGTTACACATTATCAGACGTTACTTGTTACACAATATCAGACGTTACTTGTTACACAATATCAGACGTTACTTGTTACACATTATCAGACGTTACTTGTTACACATTATCAGACGTTACTTGTTACACAATATCAGACGTTACTTGTTACACAATATCAGCCGTTACTTGTTACACAATATCAGACGTTACTTGTTACACATTATCAGACGTTACTTGTTACACAATATCAGACGTTACTTGTTACACAATATCAGCCGTTACTTGTTACACAATATCAGACGTTACTTGTTACACAATATCAGACGTTACTTGTTACACAATATCAGACGTTACTTGTTACACAATATCAGACGTTACTTGTTACACAATATCAGCCGTTACTTGTTACACAATATCAGACGTTACTTGTTACACATTATCAGACGTTACTTGTTACACAATATCAGACGTTACTTGTTACACAATATCAGACGTTACTTGTTACACATTATCAGACGTTACTTGTTACACATTATCAGACGTTACTTGTTACACAATATCAGACGTTACTTGTTACACAATATCAGCCGTTACTTGTTACACAATATCAGACGTTACTTGTTACACATTATCAGACGTTACTTGTTACACAATATCAGCCGTTACTTGTTACACAATATCAGACGTTACTTGTTACACATTATCAGACGTTACTTGTTACACATTATCAGACGTTACTTGTTACACAATATCAGACGTTACTTGTTACACAATATCAGACGTTACTTGTTACACATTATCAGACGTTACTTGTTACACAATATCAGACGTTACTTGTTACACAATATCAGCCGTTACTTGTTACACAATATCAGACGTTACTTGTTACACATTATCAGACGTTACTTGTTACACAATATCAGACGTTACTTGTTACACAATATCAGCCGTTACTTGTTACACAATATCAGACGTTACTTGTTACACATTATCAGACGTTACTTGTTACACAATATCAGACGTTACTTGTTACACAATATCAGACGTTACTTGTTACACATTATCAGACGTTACTTGTTACACAATATCAGACGTTACTTGTTACACATTATCAGACGTTACTTGTTACACAATATCAGACGTTACTTGTTACACAATATCAGACGTTACTTGTTACACAATATCAGCCGTTACTTGTTACACAATATCAGACGTTACTTGTTACACATTATCAGACGTTACTTGTTACACAATATCAGACGTTACTTGTTACACAATATCAGCCGTTACTTGTTACACAATATCAGACGTTACTTGTTACACAATATCAGACGTTACTTGTTACACATTATCAGACGTTACTTGTTACACAATATCAGACGTTACTTGTTACACAATATCAGACGTTACTTGTTACACATTATCAGACGTTACTTGTTACACAATATCAGACGTTACTTGTTACACATTATCAGACGTTACTTGTTACACAATATCAGACGTTACTTGTTACACAATATCAGACGTTACTTGTTACACAATATCAGCCGTTACTTGTTACACAATATCAGACGTTACTTGTTACACATTATCAGACGTTACTTGTTACACAATATCAGACGTTACTTGTTACACATTATCAGACGTTACTTGTTACACAATATCAGCCGTTACTTGTTACACAATATCAGACGTTACTTGTTACACATTATCAGACGTTACTTGTTACACAATATCAGACGTTACTTGTTACACAATATCAGACGTTACTTGTTACACATTATCAGACGTTACTTGTTACACATTATCAGACGTTACTTGTTACACAATATCAGACGTTACTTGTTACACAATATCAGCCGTTACTTGTTACACAATATCAGACGTTACTTGTTACACATTATCAGACGTTACTTGTTACACAATATCAGACGTTACTTGTTACACAATATCAGCCGTTACTTGTTACACAATATCAGACGTTACTTGTTACACAATATCAGACGTTACTTGTTACACATTATCAGACGTTACTTGTTACACAATATCAGACGTTACTTGTTACACAATATCAGCCGTTACTTGTTACACAATATCAGACGTTACTTGTTACACATTATCAGACGTTACTTGTTACACAATATCAGACGTTACTTGTTACACAATATCAGACGTTACTTGTTACACATTATCAGACGTTACTTGTTACACATTATCAGACGTTACTTGTTACACAATATCAGACGTTACTTGTTACACAATATCAGCCGTTACTTGTTACACAATATCAGACGTTACTTGTTACACATTATCAGACGTTACTTGTTACACAATATCAGCCGTTACTTGTTACACAATATCAGACGTTACTTGTTACACATTATCAGACGTTACTTGTTACACATTATCAGACGTTACTTGTTACACAATATCAGACGTTACTTGTTACACAATATCAGACGTTACTTGTTACACATTATCAGACGTTACTTGTTACACAATATCAGACGTTACTTGTTACACAATATCAGCCGTTACTTGTTACACAATATCAGACGTTACTTGTTACACATTATCAGACGTTACTTGTTACACAATATCAGACGTTACTTGTTACACAATATCAGCCGTTACTTGTTACACAATATCAGACGTTACTTGTTACACATTATCAGACGTTACTTGTTACACAATATCAGACGTTACTTGTTACACAATATCAGACGTTACTTGTTACACATTATCAGACGTTACTTGTTACACAATATCAGACGTTACTTGTTACACATTATCAGACGTTACTTGTTACACAATATCAGACGTTACTTGTTACACAATATCAGACGTTACTTGTTACACAATATCAGCCGTTACTTGTTACACAATATCAGACGTTACTTGTTACACATTATCAGACGTTACTTGTTACACAATATCAGACGTTACTTGTTACACAATATCAGCCGTTACTTGTTACACAATATCAGACGTTACTTGTTACACAATATCAGACGTTACTTGTTACACAATATCAGACGTTACTTGTTACACATTATCAGACGTTACTTGTTACACATTATCAGACGTTACTTGTTACACATTATCTGTTACTTGTTATCTGTTATCCTGTTGTCTGTTATCTGTTACATTATCTGTTACTATCTATTACTTGTTACTTTTACTTACGCAGAATATCCATAAATCCTGAATAGATGAGTTCTTCGGAAATTTCAATATATCGACTTGAAATCATATAAACTTCTGCGTAAACAACATTTGCTCGTAATTGTTTTCTAAGATAAAAAAAAAATCTACAAGTCTAATGTAATGGCAAGTCCGGGGCAGCATTCTACGAGGATTTGGAAGTCACACTCACACATAATTCATCGGAAACTTAAGGTTTGTTTTCTTAGATCAGCTCCTATGTGCTATGTTATAGCTGTACTCCTATGTGGGAGTCCATGCTGGGCTCTAACTGCTGAAGGCACCAAATCTGTAGATGACACTTTCCCAAGAATGCCGCGCCGTGTTTATTGTGTAAAATACAATGTAATCATTTCCAACAAGACACTATATAACATCGGAGGTGTCACTTTGGTTCCCTTAAGCTTGACACTAGAACAAAATCGCCTTCGTTTTGCAGGACAATTATTTCGCCGTGAGGACCAGCCAGTGCATAATCTTGTACTTTGGCAGCCTCATGGAGTGAATAAGCATGGTGGACAGCCCATGACTTTCTTGAGATGCATCTTAAAGGACACTGGCCTTGAAGATGCGGATAAACTCGCGAAAGATATGGGGAATAGGGAGATGTGGCGGTGCAATTTTGATGATAAGCCGGCACAGCATTCTTACTGCACGCTGCATTGGAACATGCCAACTTTCGGGTTGGTGGTGGCACAAATTTATTTTTTTGTTAAGCAACCAGTACAGTACCAATACAGCACAGTACACCAGTAAACCAGTACAGGGGTATTTCAATATGCAGCTGCAATACAGCATGCTGATTATAATAATAATAGTAGTAATAATAGCAATAGTAGTCAAACTATAAATGTTTTATTTATGCACCTACCTTCCCAATCTATCCAATAAGTACTTGGTTTTATTTATGCACCTACCTTCCCCAATCTATCCACTCTGTACTTGGTTTTATTTATGCACCTACCTTCCCCAATCTATCCAATAAGTACTTGGTTTTATTTATGCACCTACCTTCCCCAATCTATCCACTCTGTACTTGGTTTTATTTATGCACCTACCTACCACAATCTATCCACTCTGTACTTGGTTTTATTTATGCACCTACCTACCACAATCTATCCACTCTGTACTTGGTTTTATTTATGCACCTACCTTCCCCAATCTACCCACTCTGTACTTGGTTTTATTTATGCACCTACCTTCCCCAATCTATCCACTCTGTACTTGGTTTTATTTATGCACCTACCTTCCCCAATCTATCCACTCAGTACTTGGTTTTATTTATGCACCTACCTCCCCAATCTATCCACTCTGTACTTGGTTTTATTTATGCACCTACCTTCCCCAATCTATCCACTCTGTACTTGGTTTTATTTACGCACTTACCTTCCCCAAACTATCCACTCTGTACTTGGTTTTATTTATGCACCTACCTTGCGCAATCTATCCACTCTGTACTTGGTTTTATTTATGCACCTACCTTCCCCAATCTATCCACTCTGTACTTGGTTTTATTTACGCACTTACCTTCCCCAAACTATCCACTCTGTACTTGGTTTTATTTATGCACCTACCTTGCGCAATCTATCCACTCTGTACTTGGTTTTATTTATGCACCTACCCTCCCCAATCTATCCACTCTGTACTTGGTTTTATTTATGCACCTACCTTCCCCAATCTATCCACTCTGTACTTGGTTTTATTTATGCACCTACCTTCCCCAATCTATCCACTCTGTACTTGGTTTTATTTATGCACCTACCTTCCCCAATCTATCCACTCTGTACTTGGTTTTATTTACGCACTTACCTTCCCCAAACTATCCACTCTGTACTTGGTTTTATTTATGCACCTACCTTGCGCAATCTATCCACTCTGTACTTGGTTTTATTTATGCACCTACCCTCCCCAATCTATCCACTCTGTACTTGGTTTTATTTATGCACCTACCTTCCCCAATCTATCCACTCTGTACTTGGTTTTATTTATGCACCTACCTTCCCCAATCTATCCACTCTGTACTTGGTTTTATTTATGCACCTACCTTCCCCAATCTATCCACTCTGTACTTGGTTTTATTTACGCACTTACCTTCCCCAAACTATCCACTCTGTACTTGGTTTTATTTATGCACCTACGTTGCGCAATCTATCCACTCTGTACTTGGTTTTATTTATGCACCTACCCTCCCCAATCTATCCACTCTGTACTTGGTTTTATTTATGCACCTACCTTCCCCAATCTATCCACTCTGTACTTGGTTTTATTTATGCACCTACCTTCCCCAATCTATCCACTCTGTACTTGGTTTTATTTATGCACCTACCTTCCCCAATCTATCCA
Source organism: Nemertoderma westbladi (assembly GCA_032718475.1). NCBI lineage: Eukaryota > Metazoa > Xenacoelomorpha > Nemertodermatida > Nemertodermatidae > Nemertoderma > Nemertoderma westbladi. The sequence continues at coordinate 44,937 of JAUCBJ010004513.1, read as the reverse complement.
CTCTGTACTTGGTTTTATTTATGCACCTACCTCCCCAATCTATCCACTCTGTACTTGGTTTTATTTATGCACCTACCTTCCCCAATCTATCCACTCTGTACTTCGTTTTATTTACGCACTTACCTTCCCCAAACTATCCACTCTGTACTTGGTTTTATTTATGCACCTACCTTGCGCAATCTATCCACTCTGTACTTGGTTTTATTTATGCACCTACCTTCCCCAATCTATCCACTCTGTACTTGGTTTTATTTACGCACTTACCTTCCCCAAACTATCCACTCTGTACTTGGTTTTATTTATGCACCTACCCTCCCCAATCTATCCACTCTGTACTTGGTTTTATTTACGCACCTACCTTCCCCAATCTACCCACTCTGTACTTGGTTTTATTTATGCACCTACCTTGCGCAATCTATCCACTATGTACTTGGTTTTATTTATGCACCTACCTTCCCCAATCTATCCACTCAGTACTTGGTTTTATTTATGCACCTACCTTCCCCAATCTATCCACTCAGTACTTGGTTTTATTTATGCACCTACCTTGCGCAATCTATCCACTATGTACTTGGTTTTATTTATGCACCTACCTTCCCCAATCAATCCACTCTGTACTTGGTTTTATTTATGCACCTACCTTCCCCAATCTATCCACTCAGTACTTGGTTTTATTTACGCACTTACCTTCCCCAATCTACCCACTCTGTACTTGGTTTTATTTATGCACCTACCTACCACAATCTATCCACTCTGTACTTGGTTTTATTTATGCACCTACCTTGCGCAATCTATCTACTCTGTACTTGGTTTTATTTATGCACCTACCCTCCCCAATCTATCCACTCTGTACTTGGTTTTATTTATGCACCTACCCTCCCCAATCTATCCACTCTGTACTTGGTTTTATTTACGCACCTACCTTCCCCAATCTATCTACTCTGTACTTGGTTTTATTTATGCACCTACCTTCCCCAATCTATCCACTCTGTACTTGGTTTTATTTATGCACCTACCTACCACAATCTATCCACTCTGTACTTGGTTTTATTTATGCACCTACCTTCTCCAATCTATCCACTCAGTACTTGGTTTTATTTATGCACCTACCTACCACAATCTATCCACTCTGTACTTGGTTTTATTTATGCACCTACCTTCCCCAATCTATCCACTCTGTACTTGGTTTTATTTATGCACCTACCTACCACAATCTATCCACTCTGTACTTGGTTTTATTTATGCACCTACCTTGCGCAATCTATCCACTCTGTACTTGGTTTTATTTATGCACCTACCTTCTCCAATCTATCCACTCTGTACTTGGTTTTATTTATGCACCTACCTTGCACAATCTATCCACTCTGTACTTGGTTTTATTTATGCACCTACCTTCTCCAATCTATCCACTCTGTACTTGGTTTTATTTATGCACCTACCTTGCACAATCTATCCACTCTGTACTTGGTTTTATTTACGCACCTACCTTCCCCAATCTATCTACTCTGTACTTGGTTTTATTTATGCACCTACCTTCCCCAATCTATCCACTCTGTTCTTGGTTTTATTTATGCACCTACCTTGCGCAATCTATCCACTCTGTACTTGGTTTTATTTATGCACCTACCTTCCCCAATCTACCCACTCTGTACTTGGTTTTATTTATGCACCTACCTTGCGCAATCTATCCACTCAGTACTTGGTTTTATTTACGCACTTACCTTCCCCAATCTATCCACTCTGTACTTGGTTTTATTTATGCACCTACCTTCCCCAATCTATCCACTCTTTACTTGGTTTTATTTATGCACCTACCTTCCCCAATCTATCCACTCTTTACTTGGTTTTATTTATGCACCTACCTTCCCCAATCTATCCACTCTGTACTTGGTTTTATTTATGCACCTACCTTCCCCAATCTATCCACTATGTACTTGGTTTTATTTATGCACCTACCTTCCCCAATCTATCCACTCTGTACTTGGTTTTATTTATGCACCTACCTTCCCCAATCTATCCACTATGTACTCGGTTTTATTTATGAACCTACCTTGCGCAATCTATCCACTCTGTACTTGGTTTTATTTATTCACCTACCTTCCCCAATCTACCCACTCTGTACTTGGTTTTATTTATGCACCTACCTTCCCCAATGGTTTTATTTATGCACCTACCTTCCCCAATCTATCCACTCTGTACTTGGTTTTATTTATGCACCTACCCTCCCCAATCTATCCACTCTGTACTTGGTATTATTTATGCACCTACCTTCCCCAATCTATCCACTCAGTACTTGGTTTTATTTATGCACCTACCTACCACAATCTATCCACTCTGTACTTGGTTTTATTTATGCACCTACCTTGCGCAATCTATCCACTCTGTACTTGGTTTTATTTATGCACCTACCTTCCCCAATCTATCCACTCTGTGCTTGGTTTTATTTATGCACCTACCTTGCACAATCTATCCACTCTGTACTTGGTTTTATTTATGCACCTACCTTCTCCAATCTATCCACTCTGTACTTGGTTTTATTTATGCACCTACCTTGCACAATCTATCCACTCTGTACTTGGTTTTATTTATGCACCTACCTTCCCCAATCTATCCACTCTGTACTTGGTTTTATTTATGCACCTACCTTCTCCAATCTATCCACTCTGTACTTGGTTTTATTTATGCACCTACCTTGCACAATCTATCCACTCTGTACTTGGTTTTATTTATGCACCTACCTTCTCCAATCTATCCACTCTGTACTTGGTTTTATTTATGCACCTACCTTGCACAATCTATCCACTCTGTACTTGGTTTTATTTATGCACCTACCTTCTCCAATCTATCCACTCTGTACTTGGTTTTATTTATGCACCTACCTTGCGCAATCTATCCACTATGTACTTGGTTTTATTTATGCACCTACCTTCCCCAATCTACCCACTCTGTACTTGGTTTTATTTATGCACCTACCTTCCCCAATGGTTTTATTTATGCACCTACCTACCACAATCTATCCACTCTGTACTTGGTTTTATTTATGCACCTACCTTGCGCAATCTATCCACTCTGTACTTGGTTTTATTTATGCACCTACCTACCACAATCTATCCACTCTGTACTTGGTTTTATTTATGCACCTACCTTCTCCAATCTATCCACTCTGTACTTGGTTTTATTTATGCACCTACCTACCACAATCTATCCACTCTGTACTTGGTTTTATTTATGCACCTACCTTCCCCAATCTATCCACTCTGTACTTGGTTTTATTTATGCACCTACCTACCACAATCTATCCACTCTGTACTTGGTTTTATTTATGCACCTACCTTGCGCAATCTATCCACTCTGTACTTGGTTTTATTTATGCACCTACCTTCTCCAATCTATCCACTCTGTACTTGGTTTTATTTATGCACCTACCTTGCACAATCTATCCACTCTGTACTTGGTTTTATTTATGCACCTACCTTCTCCAATCTATCCACTCTGTACTTGGTTTTATTTATGCACCTACCTTGCACAATCTATCCACTCTGTACTTGGTTTTATTTACGCACCTACCTTCCCCAATCTATCTACTCTGTACTTGGTTTTATTTATGCACCTACCTTCCCCAATCTATCCACTCTGTTCTTGGTTTTATTTATGCACCTACCTTGCGCAATCTATCCACTCTGTACTTGGTTTTATTTATGCACCTACCTTCCCCAATCTACCCACTCTGTACTTGGTTTTATTTATGCACCTACCTTGCGCAATCTATCCACTCAGTACTTGGTTTTATTTACGCACTTACCTTCCCCAATCTATCCACTCTGTACTTGGTTTTATTTATGCACCTACCTTCCCCAATCTATCCACTCTTTACTTGGTTTTATTTATGCACCTACCTTCCCCAATCTATCCACTCTTTACTTGGTTTTATTTATGCACCTACCTTCCCCAATCTATCCACTCTGTACTTGGTTTTATTTATGCACCTACCTTCCTCAATCTATCCACTCTGTACTTGGTTTTATTTATTCACCTACCTTCCCCAATCTACCCACTCTGTACTTGGTTTTATTTATGCACCTACCTTCCCCAATGGTTTTATTTATGCACCTACCTTCCCCAATCTATCCACTCTGTACTTGGTTTTATTTATGCACCTACCCTCCCCAATCTATCCACTCTGTACTTGGTATTATTTATGCACCTACCTTCCCCAATCTATCCACTCAGTACTTGGTTTTATTTATGCACCTACCTTGCGCAATCTATCCACTATGTACTTGGTTTTATTTATGCACCTACCTTGCGCAATCTATCCACTCTGTACTTGGTTTTATTTATGCACCTACCTTCCCCAATCTATCCACTCTGTGCTTGGTTTTATTTATGCACCTACCTTGCACAATCTATCCATTCTGTACTTGGTTTTATTTATGCACCTACCTTCTCCAATCTATCCACTCTGTACTTGGTTTTATTTATGCACCTACCTTGCACAATCTATCCACTCTGTACTTGGTTTTATTTATGCACCTACCTTCCCCAATCTATCCACTCTGTACTTGGTTTTATTTATGCACCTACCTTCTCCAATCTATCCACTCTGTACTTGGTTTTATTTATGCACCTACCTTGCACAATCTATCCACTCTGTACTTGGTTTTATTTATGCACCTACCTTCTCCAATCTATCCACTCTGTACTTGGTTTTATTTATGCACCTACCTTGCACAATCTATCCACTCTGTACTTGGTTTTATTTATGCACCTACCTTCTCCAATCTATCCACTCTGTACTTGGTTTTATTTATGCACCTACCTTGCGCAATCTATCCACTATGTACTTGGTATTATTTATGCACCTACCTTCCCCAATCTACCCACTCTGTACTTGGTTTTATTTATGCACCTACCTTCCCCAATGGTTTTATTTATGCACCTACCTACCACAATCTATCCACTCTGTACTTGGTTTTATTTATGCACCTACCTTGCGCAATCTATCCACTCTGTACTTGGTTTTATTTATGCACCTACCTACCACAATCTATCCACTCTGTACTTGGTTTTATTTATGCACCTACCTTCTCCAATCTATCCACTCTGTACTTGGTTTTATTTATGCACCTACCTTGCACAATCTATCCACTCTGTACTTGGTTTTATTTATGCACCTACCTTCTCCAATCTATCCACTCTGTACTTGGTTTTATTTATGCACCTACCTTGCACAATCTATCCACTCTGTACTTGGTTTTATTTATGCACCTACCTTCTCCAATCTATCCACTCTGTACTTGGTTTTATTTATGCACCTACCTTGCACAATCTATCCACTCTGTACTTGGTTTTATTTATGCACCTACCTTCTCCAATCTATCCACTCTGTACTTGGTTTTATTTATGCACCTACCTTGCGCAATCTATCCACTATGTACTTGGTTTTATTTATGCACCTACCTTCCCCAATCTACCCACTCTGTACTTGGTTTTATTTATGCACCTACCTTCCCGAATGGTTTTATTTATGCACCTACCTACCACAATCTATCCACTCTGTACTTGGTTTTATTTATGCACCTACCTTGCGCAATCTATCCACTCTGTACTTGGTTTTATTTATGCACCTACCTACCACAATCTATCCACTCTGTACTTGGTTTTATTTATGCACCTACCTTCTCCAATCTATCCACTCTGTACTTGGTTTTATTTATGCACCTACCTTGCACAATCTATCCACTCTGTACTTGGTTTTATTTATGCACCTACCTTCTCCAATCTATCCACTCTGTACTTGGTTTTATTTATGCACCTACCTTGCACAATCTATCCACTCTGTACTTGGTTTTATTTATGCACCTACCTTCTCCAATCTATCCACTCTGTACTTGGTTTTATTTATGCACCTACCTTGCGCAATCTATCCACTATGTACTTGGTTTTATTTATGCACCTACCTTCCCCAATCTACCCACTCTGTACTTGGTTTTATTTATGCACCTACCTTCCCCAATGGTTTTATTTATGCACCTACCTACCACAATCTATCCACTCTGTACTTGGTTTTATTTATGCACCTACCTTGCACAATCTATCCACTCTGTACTTGGTTTTATTTATGCACCTACCTTCTCCAATCTATCCACTCTGTACTTGGTTTTATTTATGCACCTACCTTGCACAATCTATCCACTCTGTACTTGGTTTTATTTATGCACCTACCTTCTCCAATCTATCCACTCTGTACTTGGTTTTATTTATGCACCTACCTTGCGCAATCTATCCACTATGTACTTGGTCTTATTTATGCACCTACCTTCCCCAATCTACCCACTCTGTACTTGGTTTTATTTATGCACCTACCTTCCCCAATGGTTTTATTTATGCACCTACCTTCCCCAATCTACCCACTCTGTACTTGGTTTTATTTATGCACCTACCTTGCGCAATCTATCCACTCAGTACTTGGTTTTATTTACGCACTTACCTTCCCCAATCTATCCACTCTGTACTTGGTTTTATTTATGCACCTACCCTCCCCAATCTATCCACTCTGTACTTGGTTTTATTTACGCACCTACCTTCCCCAATCTATCTACTCTGTACTTGGTTTTATTTACGCACCTACCTTCCCCAATCTATCCACTCTGTACTTGGTTTTATTTATGCACCTACCTACCACAATCTATCCACTCTGTACTTGGTTTTATTTATGCACCTACCTTGCGCAATCTATCCACTCTGTACTTGGTTTTATTTATGCACCTACCTTCTCCAATCTATCCACTCTGTACTTGGTTTTATTTATGCACCTACCTTGCACAATCTATCCACTCTGTACTTGGTTTTATTTATGCACCTACCTTCTCCAATCTATCCACTCTGTACTTGGTTTTATTTATGCACCTACCTTGCACAATCTATCCACTCTGTACTTGGTTTTATTTATGCACCTACCTTCTCCAATCTATCCACTCTGTACTTGGTTTTATTTATGCACCTACCTTGCGCAATCTATCCACTATGTACTTGGTTTTATTTATGCACCTACCTTCCCCAATCTATCCACTCTGTACTTGGTTTTATTTATGCACCTACCTACCACAATCTATCCACTCTGTACTTGGTTTTATTTATGCACCTACCTTCCCCAATCTATCCACTCTGTACTTGGTTTTATTTATGCACCTACCTTGCGCAATCTATCCACTCTGTACTTGGTTTTATTTATGCACCTACCTTGCGCAATCTATCCACTCTGTACTTGGTTTTATTTATGCACCTACCTTGCGCAATCTATCCACTCTGTACTTGGTTTTATTTATGCACCTACCTTCCCCAATCTATCCACTCTTTACTTGATTTTATTTATGCACCTACCTTCCCCAATCTATCCACTCTGTACTTGGTTTTATTTATGCACCTACCTTCCCCAATCTATCCACTCTGTACTTGGTTTTATTTATGCACCTACCTTCCCCAATCTATCCACTCTTTACTTGATTTTATTTATGCACCTACCTTCCCCAATTTATCCACTCTGTACTTGGTTTTATTTATGCACCTACCTTCCCCAATCTATCCACTCTTTACTTGATTTTATTTATGCACCTACCTTCCCCAATCTATCCACTATGTACTTTGTTTTATTTATGCACCTACCTTGCGCAATCTATCCACTCTGTACTTGGTTTTATTTATGCACCTACCTTCCCCAATCTATCCACTCTGTACTTGGTTTTATTTATGCACCTACCTTCCCCAATCTATCCACTCTGTACTTGGTTTTATTTATGCACCTACCTTCCCCAATCTATCCACTCTGTACTTGGTTTTATTTATGGACCTACCCTCCCCAATCTATCCACTCTGTACTTGGTTTTATTTATGCACCTACTTTGCGCAATCTATCCACTCTGTACTTGGTTTTATTTATGCACCTACCTTCCCCAATCTATCCACTCTGTACTTGGTTTTATTTATGCACCTACCTTGCGCAATCTATCCACTCTGTACTTGGTTTTATTTATGTACCTATCTTCCCCAATCTATCCACTCTGTACTTGGTTTTATTTATCCACCTACCTTCCCCAATCTATCCACTCTGTACTTGGTTTTATTTATACACCTACCTTCCCCAATCTATCCACTCTGTACTTGGTTTTATTTATGGACCTACCCTCCCCAATCTATCCACTCTGTACTTGGTTTTATTTATGCACCTACTTTGCGCAATCTATCCACTCTGTACTTGGTTTTATTTATGCACCTACCTTCTCCAATCTATCCACTCTGTACTTGGTTTTATTTATGCACCTACCTTGCGCAATCTACCCACTCTGTACTTGGTTTTATTTATGCACCTACCTACCACAATCTATCCACTCTATACTTGGTTTTATTTATGCACCTACCTACCACAATCTATCCACTCTGTACTTGGTTTTATTTATGCACCTACCTTGCGCAATCTATCCACTCTGTACTTGGTTTTATTTATGCACCTACCTTCCCCAATCTATCCACTCAGTACTCGGATTATTTATGCACCTACCTTGCGCAATCTATCCACTCTGTACTTGGTTTTATTTATGCACCTACCTTCTCCAATCTATCCACTCAGTACTCGGATTATTTATGCACCTACCTTGCGCAATCTATCCACTCTGTACTTGGTTTTATTTATGCACCTACCTTGCGCAATCTATCCACTCTGTACTTGGTTTTATTTATGTACCTACCTTCCCCAATCTATCCACTCTGTACTTGGTTTTATTTATGCACCTACCTTGCGCAATCTATCCACTCTGTACTTGGTTTTATTTATGCACCTACTGTTAATGCCACTAGTGTATGGCATTTACCTTGCAGGCTCGCCCCATATTGTTAATTTACTTCTGCCAGGGAATTATTATGTTATACGGCAAGGGCCATGCAGAATAGCTCTGATTGGCTAATACCCATTTGCATTCAGCTTACCAGCCCCAGCCTATATAGTATATATAGTATAGCATTGTATCAGTTGGTTAGCCTAACTATTGAAGATTTATTAGTTAATAGCTCACTAGCTGTTAGTAGATTTGTGGGTCGGAATATTCACGTCAATTCGTGATATTGCCGATGTCAATTCGTGATATTGCCGATGTCAATTTGTGATATTGATTCGTATTATGTCGATTTATTGTTTGTCTATTAATTAATTTGTTATATCATTTGAATTATTGCGATTTATGTTATTATTATGTTATCGATAAAGATAAAGAGAATGGATTCAAGTCATTCCGTTGTTGATTAACGTTGGTAGCACAATAACATTGAGGTTGGTGGTCTATAGACTGTACGGTATTGCAACTCATCGCATTGGGGTGTGTGTTACAGTATTGTCATATGACGCCTAATATTAATAGCAAACTAACATATTTTAATACGTGCACAAAATTAATTCCTGTGACATCGGTATCTCGGATTGTCAGTTTCATAAATCCGACTTCCATAAGTCTCGAATGAATACAGTTTTCAGTTAGACATAAAGACGTAAGCAGTCCAGACACACAACTTAAAGGAACTATTTATACGGGGTTTCAAATCTGTTTATAGTAACGCCAGTTTTATATGCAACAATAAATTATTCTACGAGTACAAGTAACGGTTACTAGCGCCCGTTTCTTGTATATACAGCTGGTCGTAAGTTTAGGCTCATTATTTGCAAAATTGAATTGTAGCGCTAACAGTGAATATTACCCCACTGAAGATTTCACCAGTGAATATTTAACTCAGTGAAGATTTCGCCAGTGAATATTATCCACCTGGTGAATTTTTCTCCTCGCATTTATTGTTGCATTGTCCTTATCTGTAATTCTAGAGTAGGCTATTTAGGACTGCGCACCCTGAATAGAATATTTTAGGTTTACAACTGTCGGTGTTATAAATAGATTTACTGTGTATAGAATAGGAGTTGTAAAAATTTATTTACCTGAATGTTTACATTTACAGTATGTACATTTATTGTTGTAGCATTTAATAGTTCAGTGTAGATTCTGCACTCAAATATTTCAAGCGGCTAACGAACTGCGTGTCCCCCACCTTTTTGATAGGACGTCCCGGACGTCCCTTGCGTAATTATATCTCGCTTGGTGTCAATCTCGTCTTAATAGTAAATCGAGTATCTATCTAAATATTCTGGGAGAGGTATTTGAAGAAATTTTTCTGTACTGTGTTGTTTGTGTTTCGATTGTGAATTGCTTATTTGTGAGTGTGATTTCAGGTGACTGAATGTGTTTGTGCTGTTCCCGTCTTGACTGCATGAAAACTGGATTAATTGGTCCCATATCAATCCTGTTGGTGTTCGGTATAGTGAGTACGGTAAGGGATTTGAACGCTCAGTTGTATTGCGTTCAGCGGCAGATCGACAGTAAGATTCCTAGCTACGTGCGAATAGGGTATCGATGATCGTTGGGTAACTGAGCAGACGTATTTCTTATTGTAAGCACGAGTTCCTGATATCAAGTTATTAAATTTTGCTTACCAGCGGGTAAGGCTAAGCAAAATTTATTCCTGTGGACAGCAGTGTTTGCTTGAAAATTGTATGCAATTAAAGAGTTTCTCCCTTGACGCTGTTCGGTTTCGGAGGCTGGGGAAACTTCCACGTGTCAGACTCGACGTTGTAAATCTATGCAGGTCTCGGCGTACCATAAGTCTATGTGTGTTCGTAACCTGACAGTGGAATTGTGTGCGACAGATGATAAATATTGTTGAAAGCAAAATCCGAAGTCCCAAAATAGTTGGAATTAAATTCCAGCTATAAACATAAATTTACTCCCCTGATAAATCTAACCCGTTAAATTGTCCTATCCATTGATTTGTAATATTTTGATTTGTAATAATTTTCTTTGTATATTAAGTACGCATTATCATTAGGTACGTTCTATTGCATTATCATTCTGTAGTAGATTAATTTATATTGCAGGAATATAAGAATAATCTATATACCAAAGCAATTTGGTCACATTTATTTCATAGACATACGGCATCAATATAACTTGTCTATATCATTCATTACAGGCATACAAGTTACTCGGAACTGCCAATATATCGAATTAACTTCCCTGCAGTCGACCCAGTTACTGTTAGTCTATATTGGAACATTGCCAAGAGAGTACAATACAATAGCTTGTAACAGAAAGCTTTAACATCAGCCCATACTGCCTTGATAATTATTGTAGGTAACTGAGCGAACAAGGAGGGCCATTTGTTATCTCCTCTGACTGCCTTAGTATAAGCCATTTACTGTCAAGCCCTATTAAATTGAATTATCCATATAGGCATCGCCAATCAGATAGCTACAGTAGCTTCCACCAGTGTAATTTCATCTGAGGGTGTTAGGCAAAGGCGACTCCTTACGGGAATATCCAGCACTAGCATTTCTTTAACCAGCACTTGTTATCTTTCTATCAGTAGGCTATAGGGGCTGTTGCGCTGTCAGTCAGAGAGGTAACAGCCCATGGGGTAAGGATTTACCCATGGGGCGCTAACTATCAGATAGTCTGATACCAACTGTCAGACAGTCTTTTTCAACTATCAGATAGATGATCGCCCAGTTACAAGTTGCCCGATAGTTGTATTTTTTAAACCCCGAGTGTTGTTGACGGAATCTGTTACTTCCGAAATCGTTGATCGTGGTGCCGGTGCCGGAATTCTGGCTTTGATTAAAAACACTGAACTGCTGAACGATGATGGCGGAATCTACGAAACCCGGCCGGATTCCTAATCCGAGGAGGCGACGGAGTCAATTACAAGCGTAAACAATGAAACGATCGCGATGGACAATGGAGTCTATTCAATGTATCCAGAACGATACGATGGCGACGGAGTCTATTACAGTATTAAACACGCAACCAAAGCGATCAGACGATGGCGAAGTAATCTACAAAACAGAGAACGACAGGAAGGCGATGGAGTTTATTAAACCCAGTAAGATGGTGCATAGCGAAGCGATCGAGACGGATAACGGAGTCTATTACAGTATTAAACCTGGAACGAAGATGGTGGCATCTATAGGCCTAAACCTGGAACAATGCGAACAAGGCTACTGTAAAGTTAGACTAGACTGGTTTGTGAGATTAACTTGCCAATACTAACTCAATACAATTTGCTTTCTTCGAATTCCTAATAATATATTTTAATCTTAATAATAATTATTCAACATCAATTATTTTATAAGTCTTGTCAATGTATAAGATTGCTAAAGACTAAAGAGCTAACTTTAGCATAATCTGCCTTATATTTTTAGAATTATTATAATTAATTTTGTTATGTTTATAATGAATTGTATCTTTTGACAGACTACTTGATGCGCGACCGTGATAATAAAATTAAATGGTGCCGAAATATTTTCACTTAACTGCAGGTAGGGGGGGGGGGGGGGGGGGGGGGGCGCAATCAATATTCTTCCCTCTCCAGGTGAAAATCGACGCAAATATCAGCTTGTTTACTACTAAAATATTACATGTTTACCAAGTTTGGTATAGATTGAATGAGTTACGATTTTAAATTATCAGTGGAGGGTGAAGGCGGTGGGCCAGGATTCAGTTATACTTGAATAAAGAATAGTGATTAAACCAAGGGATACGCGATATATGACACTGCTGTATAAGTTCATTGAATGACTGTTGATTTCGAAACATTTAATTCAAAACTATATAAATGTTAATATAATGTTGGATTTTTTTTTGTAATAATAATTGACAGATGAATTATATTTCATTAATTTATTTTTTTATCTAATCACATTATTAAATAACGAAGCACAGAAATAATACTAAGATTGAATATTGAATTGAAGGTACAGTACCGAATTGAGTATTTGAATGGCAATGAAAATCTTTTAGGCTCGTTAAGCCAAGGAATGCCTGTTCACCACCATGGGTGATCTTCCAGAGTAAACCCTTCCACTCTGTTTCCCAAGTTGCCTTGGTTCCCAATCGACCACCTGAAGGATGAAAGCCGGGGTTGGGCTAGGCTGCAGCATTTAAAGCACTGTGCCCAAACAGTACTGCCCCATCTAGGGATCGAACATTGAATATTTGAGATTGCATAAGATAGAGTATTGAATATCTTCGGCCGTCATCCCGTTGGTGACTCCATTGGCAACCATTTCCGATTTCGACAGTTTCGATTGGTTTCGGCTCTTCGGTGCCCGAATAGACCGATGGTCGGCGTGGTTGCTGTCCCCATGACTGCTGGACTGAGGCTGCAATACCAACCAAAATTGCCATCTCCAGGCGCTGGAGCAGAAACTGGTGTGACCGCGGTTCGTGGGTGGCCTGTGGAGACGAGCCCCGATCTCCCGGAGGAAGGTGGATGTCTCTGGCTGGACCAGGGTGGCCAAAGGCCTCAAAGGCCACGGGGTGAAAGAAATAGCCCGGTCAATTCTGTCCATTGTCGCGATACTTAGAGTTTTTAATGCCCTCCGCCCCCTCAGCTGAGTGCCCCCCCAGCAATGACTGAATGATGGTTTGTTGAAGGTGGCTGGGAGCCAGTGGATATCGTAATAATTAACGCAAAGATATGATTAGGTAGGCCTACGTGATATTAGTTTCTCAAACCAAACCTAACCTATCCATCCATTGACGTCCAAATATATCCAATTTATCAATCCATACTAATCAATATGTAATATTGTACACTATAATGCAATACCGGTAATGTCAATGTCCAACCATACAATGCGTTGAGTGTTATCGGATCAGCCGCCAAGAAATGTTAGGCTAACGGCACCTCGCTCTGTCGCATCAGTTTTTGTAGTGGTCTAGTTCCAGGCAACCAGAATCCGTTAGGCCTAGTGCATGATATAGAATCAGCACATCCTGACATTTGTGCAACTCCTGAACTCACGCGAGCATTTTACAGATGGATGGTTGTCTAATTTATATGGTCTTATACCGCGAAACCGTGTATTATTTACAGATGTAGGCTAAATTTCGGGTATGTACCGTGCACAGTACTGGTGGGCCTACACAGCTACTGCTATTTTGCCTAATACAGGTCCCAGAGGTAAATCCTTACCCCACCGGCTGTTACCTCTCTGACTGACAGCGCAACAGCCCTCTCTCTCAGTAGGTGGCGTGGCTTATTTCTGTTGCAGAAATCAACTGACTGACAAACTATATATACTGCATTAATAATTATTAATTATTTGCAGGCGCTACAGTTTATAAATAAATTATAGATTGGATCTTTTTAATTAATTATATTTAATTAATTAATTAACATGGATGATCATAAATCTACTTTAAATAACAATTCTTTTATGTCCGCACCCAGTAATGCTTCTAGTAGTGATGGGTTTGAAGTCCGTGACAAGATTTTGAGAACCCCTCCTCCAGCAAGAAGTCCAGCAGCTGTACATCCCCCAGTTAGAATACATAGTAGGGAAGTCCAAATAACTGACACACGGCTTGTAGATCGTCGTAGATCTGTGATCGGCACTAGGGCACAGAGTAAAAGGAAAGGGTTAGTACAGGCAAGTAAGGATACTGAGTTGGACAAAGACTTGCAAAAATGGAAAAATAAGACTTCCCAGCGAGAACAAGCAGCAAGTGTGGACGTCAGAACACAAAGAAGTCCCACTTATAGTAGTGACAGTTCCAATTCTGACAGGGATGGTATTTACAGTAGAAATGACATGAACATGACTGTATTGCCTGACAATGAAATTATACAAGGTAACCAGGCCTCTCATAATACTATAACACAGAACAGAACACAGAACCATTTGAAGTGTTATGGGGCGTCCTCCAAGGAGACACACTTGCACCATTCTTGTTCATTATTGTGGTTGACTATGTTCTACGCATGTCCTTAGATCATCATAATGAAGATGGGGTGATGATAACTCCACCTACTGGCTCCAGAAGTCGAGGAAATCCTGCCAAGTACCTAACTGATCTAGACTTTGCTGATGACTTAGGAGTACTCTCAGAATCATTAGAGGGAGCCCAGCGGCTCCTCAGCTCATTAGAACATGCTGCTTCTAGTGTTGGTCTTTTTATTAACTCCAGAAAGACCAAAATTCTGACAGTTAACTTTGAAAGTCCTCAGCAAGTCTCTGATCGGATGAGCATAAGCTCAAAGGATGGTATGCTTGAGCATGTGGACGACTTCTGTTACCTGGGATCATGGATCCGGAAGTCAGGTGAGGACCTTCGAATACGTAAGGGAAAGGCATGGGCAGCCTTGAATAGGCTTTCCAGGATTTGGAAGTCACCTAGAATTAATCGGAAACTTAAGGTCCGATTATTTAGAGCAGCAGTAGTTCCAGTACTCCTCTACGGGAGTCCATGCTGGGCTCTAACTGCTGAGGACACCAAATCTCTGGATGGCACATTCACAAGAATGCTACGCCGGGTACATTGTGTCAAGTACAATGCACACATCTCCAACCAGACACTATATAACATTGGAGGTGTCTCATTGGTTCCCCCAAGCTTGACACTAGAACAAAATCGCCTCCGCTTTGCAGGACATTGCTTTCGCCGTGAGGACCAGCCTGTGCATAATCTTGTACTTTGGCAGCCTCATGGAGTGAATAAGCATGGTGGACAGCCCATGACTTTCTTGAGACGCATCTTAAAGGACACTGGCCTTAAAGATGCGGATGATCTAGCAAATGTCATGGGTGATAGGGAGTTGTGGCGGTGCAATTTTGTTGAAAAGCCGGCACAGCATTCTTAAAAATGCAGCTGCAATGCAGCATGCCGATCCTAGTAGTAGTAGGCCTCTCATAATACTATTTCACCTCATCAGATGAGGGTGCAAGTGATAGTGACATAAGCAAAGTCTATTCCTCGAGGGCCGAGAACAGTCGCAGAAAGCGAGCATCGTTAATCCTGATGCCGGATATGCCACCGAGATCTAACCCACATGCATATTCTGACGCCTGCCAAAGTGATACATCCTCTCTAAAACAATCTGCCCCCTTGGTTACCATTATAGATGTTGATGAGGAAGCTGAAGCTGAACCTGGTCCAGATATGTCAGTTCCAGCGCAATTGACAAACAATAAAATATCAAATAATAAACAACTAAAGGTAACTCTAGTAACTAGTAAGACACCCGAACTTAATCATAATAACCCTGGCTATGGAACCGCAGCTATGTCGGCAGTAGCTCAGGCTGGACCCGCAGGTAAGACACATGGATTGAACCAGACTAAACATACTACTGTAAGTTTTGTACAAGGTGAGAAGACTATTAGTGACCCATGTATGTCCAGCACAGTCAGAGTTCCCCGGAATGAGCGTGTTTCCTTTGAGAGTGGTTTGTCACCGATTAGTCACCGTAGATTGGCCATTGATGGAACCAATGAGACCCATGGATCCGCAAATATGTCGGAAGTGGTCATTGGTGAGCAAGGGGCCCATCCTGAACAGTTAAGGAGGACCAATGAAACAGGTAAAGTATGTAGGCCAAAAAACATTATTAAACCAATGGATAGTGAGATAACTAGAATCCAAATTGAGGAAGGCAAAAGGGTGCAACAGGGTCTGCGAGACACCATCTCAGAGTTAAGACATACATTAGGAAATAATGGTGAGTTTGCAAATACATATGCAGAAAATCTAAACGAATTAAAGGGAGTACAAGATGAAATTTTGAGATTAAATAAAGTGAAGGAAGCTGATCTAAATAAACTCCAAGAGAATGATATAGTATTTGAAAGAAAACAAAATGAAATATACTATTCCACTCAAGTTCTGGAGGGAATTCAACAACAACTAGTAACTGCTCAAGATACATTAGCTGCGGTTAATAACCAATTACCATCATCAGAAAATGTTAGAATTGGGCAGAATGTACACATTCTTCAAAGATCAGCGCAAGCTACTGGTATGCATGCAGAAAACATAGCAACCATGAGGACCCAAATGAGAGACACTGATCAACCACCTATTGACCCATTCTTGAACCCTAATCCCATGCAAGTACCACCTAATGTTACCCAGCCACCAGATAGCCTTGGTAATTTATCGACATCTTTTCTTAACCTCTCAATTCAAGAAAGCCTGAGTAGACAAATGGCCAGAACTGAGGCGAGACAGGTTGTAACTGGAGGTGAAACGATAAAATTTAATGGAGATGCATTGAAATGGCTTCCTTTCCACGAGTACTTTAAAGACAATATACAGAACTCACTTTTGACTGAAGGAGAAAAATTAAGATTTCTCATTGAATGTCTAGAGGGACCCCCAAAAACAATGGCTCTGAAATATGTAGGTCATCCTCAAGGGTTACAAGAAGCATGGAACACACTTTCTGAAAGGTATGGTGATCAATCTACCATTGCGATGTTTGTGTTTGACAAATTAATTACAAAGAAACGTATAGCAGGTGGAGGCTTGGTTGAGTTCTCGGATGAAGTCCATGAGTTGTGTAGACAGTTAGATTGGTTGAATAAGGGAGAAATGTATGACAATTACATGGTCGTCAATAAAATAGCTGGTGCTCTACCAAAGGGAAATGTTGGTAATCGATGGGATCGTTTTGTTGTTCAAAACAAACGTGATAGACAGCGTGACGTCACCATGAGAGACTTCCTTAAATTCCTCAAGGATGAAGTCGCTCTACAATTTCAGAGAGATGTCCGTGAAAGAGGAAGTGAGGCCAAACCAGCAACCGAGAAACCCGTTATTGTTCCCAGAAAAAGAGTTATGAATATCTATGACCCAGAATACGATAGCAGTATTTCTTTGAGAGAAGACATGGAATCTGATTGCCAGGAAGTCTACTATTCGAAACCAACCGGTAAACCCAATAGCCGACTCCATACACTGACAAATACGAAAGGTGATATACAAACCTCCACCCAACGTGATATAAGATCAACCAATGGGATACTACCACGATCCCAAGTAACTAACACAAATGATAAAACGGTAACAAATAAAGATCCTAATACATGCCCCTTTTGTCCAAAGGTAAGTCATCAAATGTACCAATGCCCAGAATTTTTAAAGATGAGTGTAAGATCCAGGAGATGGTTTATTAAGAACCAACGTATATGCTACAAATGCTTGAAATTTGGTCACTTGAGGAGAGAGTGCAAAATCGTAGGTATTGAGTGTCCAAAATGTAACGGTTCACATCATGCTCTGCTACATAGCGAATCTTACACCCCTAGAAGTATGGAACAACGTGTACACTTCAGTGACGCTTGCGAAGATCCGTATGACTCTGACGAACTGGCAGGTTCTCCATATCCAGGTGAGTTTTCAGATGATAGTGACTCGTGTAATGTGTATCATGTTATGATGGAAAGAGCCCTAACTTATGTCTCAAACCCGGAAGCAGACGATATCACACCATTACAACACTCATCAGTTAATCAGGTGACAAAACTGAAACAGTCCAGGAATGTAGGAGTAAGAGAATTTCCTATAGTCCAGGTGAGATTACATGCAGGTAAAAGAAGCATTATACTAAATGCATTAATGGATTCTGGCAGCACGAATACCTTCATAGATAAAGATCTTGCTGAGACACTGTGGGACAACCACGAAATATATCCCATGCGACTTAATTTAGCCGGTGTAATGGAAAAATGGACTTCAACATTGGAAACGTTCTATTGCATTGGTGCTCTGTCAGCCCCGACCAATCATGATCATATATACTCATTGGACAATGTAAAAATGGTGGCGATAAAGAACTTCACGAGGGGACAAGCACCATTATATAATTGGGATGAAGACGAATTCACCAACGAACATAACATACCCCGTTATGATGTTGACAGTCCTGGAATTTCCCTCCTGATTGGACAGAATGCACATGAGGCTCTCGAGATATTGGAGAAGATACCTAAAAAACCTTTACCTTTAGCACCATACGCATGTAGGACGCGGATAGGTTGGTATTGTACGGGACCTTCAGCGAAAACCTTACAAGAACGAACCGGAGCAAGTATAAAGGTAAACGAAGTTCTTAGCTATGACTCATCACTTGAAAATGTCTTATCGACTGACAATGACCAAAACATAGACCTAGAGAATGATGAGACTGATACAGAGTTAATTGATGACGAACAGTATATTAATTATCAAATGCAGAATTATAATTCTTTGCAAGGAAATTTTGTTAATGATGAACATGACGAATTAAGTGAAATCTTGCGAGCTCAGGCTGAATATAATGCTGAGCAACAACTCGTAAGTATAATGAAACAAGAAAGGGAGGGACCAACTTCTTATGAGAAAGCCTTATCTGTTGAAGATGAGCGATCCCGTGACATACAACGGACTACCACAAAATTCTTAAAGAATGAAGGTAAGTATGAAATAGGTTTACTTTGGCGCTCTCGGGATCCCAAGTTCCATAACAACAGAATTCTAGCAGAGAAGAGAGTGGAACAATTAAAGCGACGATTGGCTGCAAACCATAACGCATGGCACATGTATAGGGAACAGATGGAGAAGTTCATCACAAAAGGGTATGCTGAAGAAGTGCCAACAAGGACACCAGAATCAAATCGGACTTACTATATAACTCATCACTATGTGGAACGTCCCGACAAGCCAGATACTGTGAGAGTGGTCTTTGATGCTTCAGCTCTATATAAAGGACAGTCTCTGAATTCAGAATTAATGACTGGTCCCAACATGTTGCAATCCCTTCTAGGAATCTTGATTCGCCTTCGCCAATACTCGATCGCCTTCGCCTCAGATATTGAAGGCATGTTTTTACAAGTGAAGGCCCTACAAGTAGACAGAGATAGCCTCCGGTTTTTTTGGTGGCCAGACGGAGACTTTAGAAAACCTCTGAAGGAATATTGGATGACAGTACAAGCGTTTGGCATTAATTCCAGCCCATCTAACTCATGCTTCATTGTTCATACCACGGCGGACGATAACCAACATGATTTCTCGCCCGCCGTCCTAGAAAATATCAAGAAAGATATATATATGGATGACAACTTGAAGTCTGTTCCAACCGTTGAGGAGGCGATAAGCATAGCGAAAGGTACAGTAGAATGTCTTAAACGAGGAGGATTCAAGCTCACGAAGTTCGCTAGCAACTCCAGAGAGTTTCTGGACTCAATACCATTCGAAGACCGTGGTGCGAAAAATCTGGATTTGACACGTGATGATTTACCGGAAACAAAGACATTAGGTTTAAGATGGAACGCCGAAACTGATGAAATGTCATTCAAACTACAGGTGAGAAGTGAGAGTAAACGTACTAAGAGAATATGCCTTAGCATATTAAGCACCTATTTTGATCCCATTGGTTTCATTGGCCCAGTTATCTTGACGGCTAGGTGTATAGTTCGGGATATGTGGGAAGAAAACAATTCCTGGGATGACCCGTTGACTGGTAAGTTGTTGGCCCGTTGGCAAGCTTGGGAGGAGACTTTGCCAGAAATTGAGGACTTTAAGGTACCACGGGCCTACTTTGGCCATGTACTACCTAATTATGAGTACCAGTTACATGTCTTCAGTGATGCGAGCAAGGTTGGACTAGGTATTGTAGCTTACTTGCGTGTACAAACCCCTCACGATGTACGTGTAGCCTTGGTTGCTTCTAAAGCTCTCATTGTGAATAAAGAGTTAAGGACACGACCACCTAGGGCAGAATTGAAAGCAGGTTTCTATGCAACAACTGTTGCTAAAAACGTGACTGAATATTTGAATTTTGAAATATCAAGGACTACATTTTGGACTGACGCTGTCTTGGTTCTAGAATATTTAACTAACGAAGTATGTCAGTTTAGTGTATATGTAACGAACAGAGTTGCAATCATGCTCAGCCGCACAAAGGTGGATCAATGGAGGCATTGCCCCGGTACTATCAATCCCGCTGACATTGCTTCGCGTGGTGCGACTCCAAGAGAGTTGATTAATACCAAATGTTGGCTCAACGGACCAGAGTTCTTATGGGAGGCTGGAAACGAATGGCCGAAAAATCTGACACCGGCAGAAATCCGACAGGCTAAGGGAGCCGAAATAATAAAGCCAAGGAAAACTACAAAATCAAAGTTATTCACCAAACCACTTGATATAACTGCCCAAATAGTTGACAATGACTTGGCCCGGAAACCAGAAACTGGACTTCAGAATTCGTATTTCGCTAAACATGAGGAACCCCATGAAAACATAACAACCAATTCAGACTTACCAAACCATATTAGTGATACTTCAAAGATCACACCACGACAATCAAGTGATACATTACCTAACATAAAACAAGGATTATCACCCTTATTGGAAGAAGCAATGAATCACTATAGTTCTTGGTATAGACTTTGTAAGAGCGTGACATATCTCAAGAAATACGTGCACTACCGTTTTGGTGTGTCTAGAGACTGTACACCAGCAGTGACGCGAGGAGATATTGACGAGACTAATAAACAACTACTGCGTCTTTCTCAGAAACTCGATGACCCAGCAAGGTACAATAAATTGGTGAGTGAACCAGGCATCACGTTGCGTGACAATTACACAAGTGTCATGATAGATGGGTTAATTAGGGTAGGAGGTAGATTGACTAACGCTCCTGTGTCTAAGGATACCATATTCCCAATAATAATATATAGCCCAGATATACAATGTAAGTTAATTCAAGACACACATGCCAAACTTTACCATGCTGGCCGTGAACGAATTCTTAGTGAACTGCGCACTCGTTATTACTTGGTTAAACCCCGTAAGTCACTTAATAAAATTTTAAGGAATTGCATCCCCTGTAAAAGACTGTACAGTAAGCCATTAACCCAAATTGAAGCGGAGTTACCACGTGAGAGGGTAAGTTGCTACCAACCGCCGTTCACAAACACCGGTGTTGACATGTTTGGACCAATAGAGGTCAAACGAGCACGTACCAAAGTAAAACGATGGTGTATTATATTTGTTTGTCAGACGTGTAGAGCGATACATCTGGATATGGTCAACGACATGTCGATGGATAGCTTCCTTTTGTGTTTGAGACGACAGATAGCACGGTTCGGCAGCAGTCAAACTATACGTTCTGACCAAGGAACCAATTTCGTCGGCGCTAGCAGAGAAATCACCACATATGTTGATAGATGGAACCAGGAACAAGTTGATGAGTTATTGAGAGTAAACGCGGCAACTTGGACGTTCAACGCAGCTGACGCACCATGGTGGGGAGGTAGCTGGGAGCGGATGATCCGAAGTGTTAAAATAGCGTTCCACCACGTGATACCATGCGGGGCATACCTAACAGATGAGTTACTTCGCACCTTTCTGGAAGAAATAGCAGCTTACATTAACGACCGTCCATTGATGCCTGCTTCGTCTGATCCGAAGTCATTGGAGTCGCTGACACCTGCCCACTTCCTGATGAAGAAACCCATCGTTATGGTACCTGTTTCTAATTCGGAAGATTCCCATATATACTTACGTCAAACATGGCGGATGATGCAATTACTTTCCAATAGATTCGCCATACACTTCGAGAAACACTACTTACCATCTCTCCAACTGCGCACCAAATGGTTTAGTCGTCAGGAAAACCTTCGAATTGATGACGTAGTACTAATAGTCGACGACGATATCCCGAGGAAGCGATGGCAAACTGGACGTGTCACAGTTGTCCATACATCCGCTGACGGACTTGTGAGATCAGTCGACCTCATCGTAATGAGAAAGAAGAAACAAAGGGAGAAGGATAAGAAGAAATTAGAATTCGTACCTCAAACATTGAATAGACCAATTGGACGGCTCTGTTTGTTGGAAATAGCCCGCGAGGATTCAGGCGATTATGGTCGTAAAAAACCAACACTGTATTCCTTTGAACACATTAATCCAAATTAATAAACATTGGATACGATTGTGATGATAACATTCCATCAAATCGTGGGAACGGGTTATTGTAAATTCGGATTAACATAGCAAAATTTTTTAAAAAAAAATTTAAAGAGTGCAGATTCTTAAAGTTTAGCTTATTTACGCTGTAAGAATATACTGTATGTACGCTCTAAGAATATCATGTATGTACGCTGTACCTGTAAGAATATAATGTAAATATTTAGGCTACATAATTGTGACACAAAATAAATTTGGCTTTATTGTACATTAATCTACGAGTCTATAATAGGCTTATGCTCTGAAAGTGTACAGTAAAAGAAGTCCCATAGCACGTCAATAAAATATGACAAATCACGGGAACGGAATAAACTCCCACTGCTGAGTAAAAATGTTGTTCAACACCCTGTGTAATTATACTATATATCCCATTTGGTCTTATTGTACAATAACTTATGTTATAAATGGCTTAATGTTCGCCGGTGTACAATAAGAGAAGTCCCCACATAACAATATGAATAAATATATTGTTTATACCTTTGACAAACTGAATGTTTGGATGTCCCAAGGCATCGTTGAACCTATCCGATGTACTTGCACATCATAATAAGCATCAGTTGTTAACGTCGTATTATAAATAAAATATTAAATAATTATGGGAACGGATTGCAAAATCAGCCCAATAAAATAACCAATTTGGCCTCCTTGTACATTAATTCACGGATAGATATATTTATATTCAACCTGTGTGCAACGAGGGAAGTCTTCACAACAGTCAAATACTGTTGTCATTTTGACCATTTAAAGCCACAAGTCATCCCTGAATTAACCAGATGTATTTGTGTGCGCAATAACGTCAATTGCTAACGTCTTTATATCTAATATAAATGTTAAATTGCAAAATTTTCAAATAGAAGGAACAAAATAAATTATTTCAATCAGACAGAAATATATTAATATTTCATGTCACGTTATTTAACCGATGTCACAGATGATAAATAAGATATAAATCTGTTATATGACATTACCTCTATTTGAATGCATGAGAACTACTCTAACTATTCTCGTTCTCCTAGATGCCGCAGTTATAGTTGATTAATTCGAAAGTTAAAGCATAATTATTGTTCCATTTTTGTCAAACAACAAATAATGGGATAATAATATGTATACAATTAGTAACTAGCTATGAAATTTAATTAGCGGCATCGTGGAAAACACCAAATCAATGGAACCTTTGTATTTGTGTCGCACCGTGAAATAAATAATTGATCTCAGCTAATCTATGTGTGTTACAGTAGCGAGTTGCAGTATCTATTGGCAGTTTATATCTCACGAGTAAAGTTAAAGCTTTTGCCTCAATATTTTGTGACTTGCCGGCAATGATCAATAGCGGCCCGCAGCTCTGGATGGTTTTGAGGGACTCGGCTTAAGTTTATTGTCCGCCACCGGATCGGTAGTTATATCCGAAGGTGCGGAACAAAACAATAAACTGCCCGAGAAACTCAAACCATACTGCGGGTGAAAGGGAAGAGGTGGCGACGTCCGCTAACCTCAATTTCGACAAGCACTTATAACTCTTGATATCTTTGGATCATATATATCGAACAATGGATTTAATTGAAGATGATCACGAATTAAGGGAGCGATATATTCGGGCTATGAAGGAATTATTGGATGGTCTCTCAATTGGATCACCGACGAACAACCCCTATCTCGATATGCTGAGCCGTAAATGATGGATGAGCAACTCAGATGGGAGTTCAACTATTGTAGTTCCCCGAATTACCTTACACAAACCGAGATGTTTGAACTCTCTTTGACGAGCGAACCAAGAATCGCAATCCTTGATCACCGAATCCTTTATCATATTTGGACCCTTTTGACTAGAGAGTACAGTCAAGTGAGTTCCCCGAGATCAGCGAGTATTCCCCTCCACGTCAACCGCTGCCCATTGTGTATGTGGCGACTGTCACGATCTAATGAATAGACTCTCTAACTGACTCGAGACATCATCCGTGGAACAGTTGTCTCCAGTATATCTGAAGTCAATCAGAAATTATCGATCCTTTCGACTACTGCATATATGAATCGAATGACATCATGTATCGAGATTCTAGCGTTGTTGGAACAGCTCAACCAAACCATGGAAATTGAGCTGACTGCCAGTCTGGTGGCGAGTATAGGACACAGTAGACTCTGTACGAACAACAAAGAGTTTGGTCGCCCGACATAGAGTCATAACATAGGGTCATTGACCGTATGGACACCTGTTTCGAACGAAATTACCTCCATGGTACAATTCCTGATGATAATGAGTCCTACAGTATCGTCAAAGTAATTCAACAAGGTCCCAAAGACGGCGATTCCTTCTTCGAGAAATCATCCCGAGTTGAGGGAGACGGAGTGCCGCAAGGTTAAAACAAATCGACATCGGGACCATGTATCTAATTTCCAATGAACCTAAGCAGTTCATGACAACAACTAAACCATTCGCAGTCCCGACGCAGCCGTATTAATACATGTGTTGGACTTACCTCCGATAAAACCGAGACGAGATACCAATATTGGGTATGGGAAATTACTGAAGCGGTCTACTGCGAGACAGCACCGTTAACTTCAGACGGGTAACGAACAGCTGAACACCTCTATCCGCGCATATGCTGGTAAGGTTCTTGTTGCTGACGTTCTAGAACTGCGCCCATTCCCAGATGACACCTTGGTGGAGTCACTTACCCATTACCCAAACACCCTCGATATGATTACCAAGGGCGAAGTTGGCAGATTAAAGTCGAAAAGGTCAAGAAGGAAGGTTAAACAAGGTAGATTGAGCCTGCTGCGGAGATTAGGAGAATTGAGTCTTCCGAATTGTAAATTCTGTTTATTTAACAAGAACTTGTTAAATTTGTAAACTTTGTTTATTAAGCAGAACTTGTTTCACAAGTTGTAGTATGTACTTAGCCTCAACTCTCGGGAACGGTGTTAATGCCACTAGTGTATGGCATTTACCTTGCAGGCTCGCCCCATATTGTTAATTTACTTCTGCCAGGGAATTATTATGTTATACGGCAAGGGCCATGCAGAATAGCTCTGATTGGCTAATACCCATTTGCATTCAGCTTACCAGCCCCAGCCTATATAGTATATATAGTATAGCATTGTATCAGTTGGTTAGCCTAACTATTGAAGATTTATTAGTTAATAGCTCACTAGCTGTTAGTAGATTTGTGGGTCGGAATATTCACGTCAATTCGTGATATTGCCGATGTCAATTTGTGATATTGATTCGTATTATGTCGATTTATTGTTTGTCTATTAATTAATTTGTTATATCAGTTGAATTAATGCGATTTATGTTATTATTATGTTATCGATAAAGATAAAGAGAATGGATTCAAGTCATTCCGTTGTTGATTAACGTTGGTAGCACAATAACATTGAGGTTGGTGGTCTATAGACTGTACGGTATTGCAACTCATCGCATTGGGGTGTGTGTTACAGTATTGTCATATGACGCCTAATATTAATAGCAAACTAACATATTTTAATACGTGCACAAAATTATTCCTGTGACATCGGTATCTCGGATTGTCAGTTTCATAAATCCGACTTCCATAAGTCTCGAATGAATACAGTTTTCAGTTAGACATAAAGACGTAAGCAGTCCAGACACACAACTTAAAGGAACTATTTATACGGGGTTTCAAATCTGTTTATAGTAACGCCAGTTTTATATGCAACAATAAATTATTCTACGAGTACAAGTAACGGTTACTAGCGCCCGTTTCTTGTATATACAGCTGGTCGTAAGTTTAGGCTCATTATTTGCAAAATTGAATTGTAGCGCTAACAGTTCCTGTACGATAAATTTGAAGAAGGTAAGATAAAAAGAAAAGATAAATAAATAAGATAAATAAATAAGAAAGATAAAATAGGAAGGAAGTATCCTCATTATTTCTCAGTTTCACAGACTCTGTTTTAATATATTTTTTATGATGTCATAAAAATATGATGGTTTTGTTCAGAAATGGAAAACACGTCACCGGGGGTTGAACCAGCGCTATACGTACGTTTCGGCCTTTCAGGCCTCATCAGTAGCAGCGCTAATAGGTTCAGCCACTCTCCCCTGAAACTTGCTCTCCCATCTACTGTAATCCTCTTCAATAATTAACCATTAATCTATCTGCTATGGGAATGCAGATTCAAGAAAATGATATATTTGAGTCAGAGTATGATATAAGAAAATATGATTTAAAAGTGAAACTAAAATAACTCCTAAGAGCAATTATTGCATTTAGTGACAAACAAGCATAATTTAACAACCGGCGATACAAACAATAATCATTTGAATTACATTGCGAACAGAAACTTGCACTATTTATGTTTGACGTTTCCCGTAATAATCCAAATCCAACTAAAAATTAACTGCTTCCAAAAATTACAAACTATTCCTTCGTACAACACTAGATCTACTACATCGTGTAATAATTTCGTACCACGGTACGAAATATAACGGACCAAAAATCGATCCATTACCAG
Organism: Nemertoderma westbladi; assembly: GCA_032718475.1. Taxonomy (NCBI): domain Eukaryota; kingdom Metazoa; phylum Xenacoelomorpha; order Nemertodermatida; family Nemertodermatidae; genus Nemertoderma; species Nemertoderma westbladi. Next base: position 17,578 of record JAUCBJ010004513.1, on the reverse strand, counting down.
GGAACAATCGTCTGGAATTATTTTCCATCTGCAGTTATTAAAAATAAACAGAAAATAACTAAATTTTCTAAAATGCAAAAAGACATTTCTTTTAACGAAAGTAAACTCAACTCATTATTCGATTTTTTCAATAATTTCGCACTTCACTTCTATATTTTCTCTATTTCCCCTTTTCTTATTTTGACTTTCACTTAATGGCAGTACAAAATATAGCTACAAAACAGCTGAGATCTAATCAAAAGCAAAAATAATATCAATAATAATTTATTTTAACAATAATTTATTTTAAAACGATCTAAGTGGCACCAATCCCCCCACCCCCCAAGGGTCAAATGTTGCTTTTCCTAAATCTTTAATTTATCGTAAGCGCGATGATTGCAATAAGTACAAGATAGTAAGTGACTTTGTTAATTATGTATGAACCGTAGAGGCATTAATGATATCAAAGGATAAAGGATATCAATCAATAAGCCAATCTCACTGAACCGATGCCTGCTCTCACCAAAATACTATATACAATGCATGTAATTTGTTAACGAAAAGAAACGTTAACTAATTTACAATTTAAATATATTTTATGAAGATTTTTTTTTTTTTGTTATTTCAAGATATAATGTGCTAAGCTGCCAAGGGAGACCATGTTCTATCAACGGATAACGTACCGATAACATCAAAAAAGTTTCGTTGTTAAAAAATAATACAATACTAATAAAACCCAATAACAACGAAATATAGCCCTTTTTCAAGTATAATCTCTACTGACTGGAATCCTATGGATATATTTTAATGTGTATTTTTCTCTAAATAAGTTTCGGTAAACACTAGATGTATAATAAGACTGCACTTCAACATTGGGGAAATTATTTTTCTTTATCGATTTCGTAGTAAAGTAGCTATCATATTTCCATTCAACGCGGTTCCTGCAGTTTATCGTTCGAGATACTTCAGTAACTTGAAATATAATTACATTGTGAGTCAGGCTTCTATTGTAGCAGGATTCAATTCAATCATTTTTGAGGTTTCATATTTTCATATCTTTTTTTGTCTGACCACCATCGCCGGCTCGACAGAATAATTAGATGTATGAAATATTGGTTCATGTCAGAGAGGTTGGAAGTGATAGGGGGGGTGGTGAAAATGTTGGGGGGGGGGGCTACTTGTTGTGTGCTGACTAAGGGATTGTTTCACTTTAATCTGTTCAATGTTACAGTATTCCATAATCAGTTATATTTTACTTACAGGGTCACTGTTATATCGAAGTGTCCAATGATGCTAAGGTACTATCCAATGGATACCCAGATTTGCAAATTGAATATCGGAAATTGTAAGTTTACCCGCATATCAGTTCCTACACTGGCTTCAATAGAACTTATTAAAAGGTAGTGATATAAGAAATACATTAATTTGGCATTATGTAGTCATAATTCAATAATTAACTTATCACAAACCTCAATATACTTCAATTATGTAAAGAAAATAACAAATGTAAAACTACATAATAGTTTATAATGGTGTTGCTGTTAATGATAGTAATGAGACTTTAGAGGAATAACCAATGATATGGGAATTCTAAGTAAGGACATCCAGACGGTATCCATCTCATTTAGGAACACTGCCGTCTCAGAATCGGTCAACCGAAGAAGGTCTGGAAAGCTACTGGGTAGAAAACTGTCCACAAGTATATCGTACTTTCCGAAATCTAAATAAGTATAGATACCGTATTATTGTTTTTCAAATATTAGTATCAAGGACAGATATCAAGGAAGTTCCAGGCGGAAAGCGAATTCTGAGTATGAATAGTTGAGCAAATATAAAAATAAAAATATGAATAATAAAAAAATATTAAAAATATATTATATTATATATGAATACGTAAAAACAAAAACGATCAGAGTCACAGTATGTTGATTTTGAGTAAAACGCATTTTAAAGTTCAAAATGTTACAGTACCTAAACAGGGAATGTGGAGGCTGTGAAACTGAATTTATTTTGTTATACAACTTGTAGTAGTTCAAATGCCATAGTTTGTACCTTCACTTTTGTAGATAGGTTTATGATGGTGTGGCGTTTAGTCAATGCAGATTTTATTTTTTTTTAAAAACGATTAAAGTCCAGGATCTTGATCGTTCTTGTAAATATTCGAAATATATATCCGAGCTTATAAGATATACAATATAATCAATATTATGACAATATGTACAATATATTGACAACAATATAATCGAACTGGAAGTTCTGAAGTCCTACCATCTCCGCCATTTAATCTAATTCTTCTATTTCATCTTCAGCATCACGACCATGTGGCAGTTTATCGAAGTAATCCATTGATTTCTTACTACAGAAAGCTTTAAGAACTTGCAAGTCAGTGTACTTTGCATCTGCAATAGGAAGAGGAGCCGAATATAGGAGAGGGAGTTCATCAAAGAAAGCCGCCGTTACTGCCTCGATGTGGATTTTTCTTGGAACGATAGGGCTCTCTGTCCATTCTCCGTTCCAGGTGTCTCGCCACTCTATGTAACCAGGCTTGTCTCTCAAGAACTCTACTTGGCGAATAGGTCGAATAGGTACCGGTAGTTTCTTGTTGAACAGTTTAAAAATCTTCCCAAAGTCATGAAAGAGGGTTTGGTCGCAGTTCACCACATTGAAAGGAGAAGGGTTGCTCCGAACTTTAAGAAGGTGTTTTCTCCATCCTTCAGGATGGTCTGTTGAAACATTAGGGCATTGCAAGTTTCTTTGAAAGTCAAAGGCTAGAGCGATAATACTCGGATCCTGATTGCTCTCCTCACGAGCCTATGTCTTCTTTGTATAGAAAACCTCTGCCTTTCTCTTATGAAGTTCCAGCTCCATTGACAACTCGTTCTTTTCCGAGCCTTCATCAGCAGCTTCAAGTTGAACACAATAGCTGTCACAGGTAGGACACGTATCTGAACGAGGATAACCAAAGCTGATATTATAATTGTTGTTAAAAACAGTTCTATAAACTTGGTAGGAAACGCGACTGTTTGGATAAACCTCTTTGAACATCGAATGAAGTTTCTTAATGTTTAATTCTTCTGGTAGGTACACTCGTTTCGATTTTTTCCTTGAATAATGCGACTCTCTAACTTGTAAACTCTCGATATGTTGCCGGACTTCAGACAACTCATCTTCATGGTATTTCGTTGGCCTATTGGTATGTTTTCCACGTCCATCCCTGGGTAAATCTCCATAGCGTAAGGCAGCCTTTATTGTAATTAGGCAACGGTTTGTTATCCCAAAAATCGATAGCAGTGCTTGGAAGCACACATCCTTTCGGACACTGATTTCTACACTTGTTCCTTCTTCCAGAGTTGTGGTATATACACCATATTTATAGGACGCTAGGTTTCGTTTTGATCCCTTCCGATATCTCCGACGCTGCACAGGTATCACTGTTATTAAGGAACTGAGATACGCATCTTGCTCGTTCTTACTCGACATGCTATTAAACTTATGAAGAAGTGACTGACGCTGGCCGCTACTTACATTTTCGAAGCAATTCAAACGTCTGCACCCACAACTCTCACCACGTGCGTGTTGGATAAACGACGTTGTTTCGCAATGTTTTCCTGGCGAGTATTTTTTCTTCTTTTCCTTGGCTTTTCAGCTATTTTTGGTGTTAATCCGTCCATTTTAGTGTTCTGAGTAAAGAACTATGTATAGGCCTACCTACCTCTACATAGGGACCGATATCGACCGGGGCCTAATTACTGATAATTACTGATACATTAGTAATGTGACTTATTCAACTTTCCCTCCATTCCTGTAATAGAAAGCTGTTATATACAAAAACGATCAGATTCCAAACATTTGTTACAATAATGATTATAGTCCAAGGACTCTGATCGTTCTTGCTAATTCCATTGTTCCCTTTTTGGTTGCTAGTGTGACTAATGTTCTGTTTAAGGCTAAATGAATATCACCACGTGAAAGAGCGCGTTTTTCTCCACAAGATGGCGCCCTTAACTCAAATTTCAGGATTTTGGACTCCGATCGTTTGTTTTTGTTTTTACGTCTTCATATATAATATATTTAATATTCAAGTATTATTGAATTTCAATTTAAGTTTTAAGAGTGATTGCTTATTAATTTGATGAGTAAATTATATGCGGGACAGAGTATTAGCCACACTATCTTACAGAGATTTTGATAGGCAATGGGCAATGTTTTAACATTTTTTATAAAATCATTCATTAAATTAACAATATTGTCATAAAAAATACACTCTAACAGACACTAAAAAACGAAATGCATTATTGCTGTTGATTTCATTCAAGTGCTAATGAACATATTAATAAATGCATTTTAGTAAAAGGTTGGTAATCATATTCGCAGTAATTTGAATTGACAAGGGTTAATAAGTCGTATTTAAGTGTTGGATATTCTTCCTTCTTATCACAACCTTTCAAACCTTGAGGGAGCGAAAATGGTAGATTGGTTACGACTTAATGCCTAGATTGATTTCATCAGTGGAAGAATATTTTTGAAAGTATAATCTTTAAATGATTGCTGCGGGTAATACACTACCGGCACTAATTAGACTGTCATTCAATGATGCCTGAATAGTATCAGAGAAATACAGTTATGTAGCGGTATCATAGTTCATATATAAGTTCCATGTTAATCTATGAGAGTATTAAAAAGTAGAAATAAGAACAGTATAGGAATATCTTTACAAAAAATAATTGCATTTTATAACCAATTTTTGGGCAGCTATCAAAAAGATAATACCAAATTGAGTATATTTCACAGACTCCAATATATTCATCTCAATTGAGATAAATTGTTGATGTTTTTTGCAGACGGATTCGACGTTGTGGATGTTGATCTCCATTGGAGGAGCGACAGAGATTCGGTTCAGTTTCCCGGACCGGAGATTCAGTTGGCCCAGTTCAAACTCCGAGACTACCATCTGGACAAGGATATCCGGCAACACCGTATTGGTAAGAATCTCTAGAGGCCCTAAATCACTAGCTACCATACTAATTAGTAGCTAGTAGTGCTTCCCCTAAATCACTAGCTACCATACTAATTAGTAGCTAGTAGTGCTTCCCCTAAATCACTAGCTACCATACTAATTAGTAGCTAGTAGTGCTTCCCCTAAATCACTAGCTACCATATTAATTAGTAGCTAGTAGTGCTTCCCCTAAATCACTAGCTACCATACTAATTAATGGCTAGTAGTGCTTCCCCTAAATCACAGCTACCATACTAATTAGTAGCTAGTAGTGCTTCCCCAAAATCACTAGCTACCATACTAATTAGTAGCTAGTAGTGCTTCTGAACAATAATCACTAGCTACCATACTAATTAGTAGCTAGTAGTGCTTCCCCTAAATCACTAGCAACCATACTAATTAGTAGCTAGTAGTGCTTCCCCTAAATCACTAGCTACCATACTAATTAGTAGCTAGTAGTGCTTCCTCAAAATCACTAGTTACCATATTAATTAGTAGCTAGTAGTGCTTCCCCAAAATCACTAGCTACCATACTAATTAGTAGCTAGTAGTGCTTCTGCACAATAATCAAACATTAAAAAAAAACACAAGAGAAAACGGACAAGAAAGTAAAAATCGTTACTATTTCTTTTTTTTACGAGTGGCACAAATAATAAACATTATAAGCATCTCACAGCATAGAACGTATTTTTCAACTGAATTCACTAATCTATTGAAAGAATCTAAATTGGGTTGATATGGGCTGAAAAACCAAACTGTTAGCTACATGCTAACCGTTATATTTCATCCCACATGTTAGGGTTAGCTACATGCTAGCCGTTATATTACAACCCACATGTTAGCTACATGCTAGCCGTTATATTACAACCCACATGTTAGGGTTAGCTATATGTTAGGGTTAGCTACATGCTAGCCGTTATATTACAACCCACATGTTAGCTACATGCTATCCGTTATATTACAACCCACATGTTAGGGTTAGCTACATGCTAGCCGTTATATTACAACCCACCTGTTAGCTCCATGCTATCCGTTATATTACAACCCACATGTTAGGGTTAGCTACATGTTAGGGTTAGCTACATGCTAGCCGTTATATTACAACCCACATGTTAGCTACATGCTAGCTGTTATATTACAACCCACATGTTAGGGTTAGCTACATGCTAGCCGTTATATTACAACCCACATGTTAGCTACTTGCTAGCCGTTATATTACAACTCACATGTTAGCTACATGCTAGCCGTTATATTACAACCCACATGTTAGGGTTAGCTATATGCTAGCCGTTATATTACAACCCACATGTTAGCTACATGCTATCCGTTATATTACAACCCACATGTTAGGGTTAGCTACATGTTAGGGTTAGCTACATGCTAGCCGTTATATTACAACCCACATGTTAGCTACATGCTATCCGTTATATTACAACCCACATGTTAGGGTTAGCTACATGCTAGCCGTTATATTACAACCCACCTGTTAGCTCCATGCTATCCGTTATATTACAACCCACATGTTAGGGTTAGCTACATGTTAGGGCTAGCTACATGCTAGCCGTTATATTACAACCCACATGTTAGCTACATGCTAGCCGTTATATTACAACCCACCTGTTAGCTACATGCTAGCCGTTATATTACAACTCACATGTTAGCTACATGCTAGCCGTTATATTACAACCCACATGTTAGCTACTTGCTAGCCGTTATATTTCAACTCACATGTTAGCTACATGCTAGCCGTTATATTACAACTCACATGTTAGCTACATGCTAGCCGTTATATTACAACCCACATGTTAGCTACTTGCTAGCCGTTATATTACAACCCACATGTTAGCTACTTGCTAGCCGTTATATTACAACCCACATGTTAGGGTTAGCTACCTACATGCAAGCCGTTATATTACAACCCACATGTTAGCTACTTGCTAGCCGTTATATTACAACCCACATGTTAGCTACTTGCTAGCCGTTATATTACAACCCACATGTTAGGGTTAGCTACATGCTAGCCGTTATATTACAACCCACATATTAGCTATTTTTTAGCCGTTATATTACAACCCACATGTTAGGGTTAGCTACATGCTAGCCGTTATATTACAACCCACATGTTAGGGTTAGCTACATGCTAGCCGTTATATTACAACCCACATGTTAGCTACTTGCTAGCCGTTATATTACAACCCACATGTTAGGGTTAGCTACATGCTAGCCGTTATATTTCAACCCTATAGCTACATCCGGGACTAAAGAATTCTGGGGCGTCCTGCGAATTATATTTTATCTCATGCACATCTCAAGGCATGTTGAGAGTGAACATTGTTCTCGAATGTACTGCTAGTTAGTTAGTTAATTTATTTTTTTTATGAGTTAAACGCTGCGGACTCCCCTAGTGAACTAAATAGTGGTTTATTTTCTAATCCGATCGATTTCCAGCTCTAGGCTCTTTATCAAGGTAGTTTGAAATATAAATCAACAATACATAATATTTAGTGTTAGCGAATTCAATTCCACTAACCACCCCACAAAGTTGGCTTTAAGCAATATTGGGAGCACGAGGTTGGTTACCAATCAACCTCGTGTCACCCCAATAAACGGGGCGACAAACCCCAAAGGGAACACACAAAGGGGGTCAGAGGTTATACCTCCGAGAGAGAGAATAACAGCAGTGGGGAGGGAAAACACTCCCTGAGAGATGGGAGGCGAGAAGTGAGTTATTAGCCAATGGGGGGAAGGCATCAACTGAGTAACGTAATGCGGCCAACCAGTGCAATATATATTATCATTTGTTGTGCCAATTTATTCACTTCAGTAAGTCAGTTAGTTAGGGTAGTACCGGAACTCTAATCACCATCTCCGTCTGTACATCAATATTCAGCCATTATACCGGTACTTTATTCACTTTATGCTTATATTCTATCTTATATATATCAACAATAGTCAGAGTTATTCAACAACCCAGAACTCTTTTCACATACACACGGCGGGGACGCGTAGATTAGACACCGGATAAACCGGGATTTTCGGATCCCGTCACAGTGATTAGATCCCTTACTGCTGCCCTAAGCGATTAGAACCCAAACTCTAACTGTCAGCCAGATAAAGATGAGTCGAGAAGGAGAAACGACACCGCCGCGGACCCCGGACGGCGACCTAACGATCCGTGAGGCCGCGACACGACGGTACCGACCCACGACGCCGGAGCCGTCGATCAGGGACGACCCGGGAACCCAAACGAAAGGGGGCCGTCTACAATGAGAGGACGAGTCGGGAGAGGAGAGGGACGCGTCGACACACAGCGGCGGTCGACGTGCCGAAGTCGCCGGCCAGCCACAGGCCGAGGGCGACGGACGGCCCACCGGAATGGCGACGGTGGGGCCGCCGGTATGACGCCGGACACGGAGGGATGGAGGAGACGTCGGCGACGAGGACGTCAGGGTCAGCGACCGGCTCCGACGAACCTACGCCGCGACCCGGAAACAGCTAAGAGAAGCCAAAGGAGGGGCCAAGATAGACGAGGTGAAGTTAAAGAAGCGGCTAGGCGAGTCGAACAACATTTTGATTACTTAGTGCGCTTTGGGCAGGGAGAACTAGCCGATGAGAGAGCGAGAGGGGTTGCCAGCGATCTGTTTGAACTATGGGAATGTAGGGGTATGGAACCTAGCGTAGTGTACGTAGGGCCATACTTAGTCGATGCCCGGGGAGTAAAATTGGTGGGTTGGAGGAGACCGCAGGAGAGCGAATCCGAGGTTAACCCCGAGGATTCGGTCTCGTCGGTCGGAGAAAATTCCGGGAGGCGGGGGAAAGTTAGTAGGACAGGAAGGCAACGGGAGTCCGTCGTAACCGATAAGTCTGCTACATCCTCCGCAAAAGAAAGACGGGTGCGAGAAATAGATCTGGCGTGCCAACTCGAGCTGGCGGCGCTAGACCAGAGAGAATTAGAGAGACAGCTAGAGGAAGGGAGTGTGTTGCTAGAGAAGGAGAAAGAACTGGTTAGAGAGAACAGAGAGAGGGCCGAGAAAGTTGCGAGAAGCTTTAAGGAGTATGAGGAAATGGGAAGGAGGGAAAGGATGGAGCAGGAGAGTGAACGCAAAGAGCGTGAGGCGAGGGAGCAAAGTGAGCGAAGGGAGCGCGAGGCGAGACAACTGAAGAGAGTTGCGAGAGAGGCCGAGTTAGTCGATCAGAGTACGCGGGAGGATTTAGAGAGAGAGATAACGGGGAAGCGTGTGCGGGATAATATGCACGCCCAGTTGAGGGGGCTTATGCAATATCAAGCCAAACAGAAGCGCAGACTGGAACTAGCGCAGGTGGGATTGTCAGAGAGCGAGACTGGCTCGAGTATTTACGAGGAGCCAAGGGCTGTGGAAACATTTATTAATACCCCACTTACAGGGACCGCACGACAGACCCGAGACTGGTGCGACCGTACAGGCGGGGGGGGGGGGGGTAATAATAATACAGTAGAGAACGCTAATATTAATAGTACCGTATTGGATAATTCTAACCAAACTTTCATTGCAGGAAATAGTATTTTGCCCAACAGTAGTAATTTAAATCCGAACGATTCTAATATAAATGTAGGAAATAATTTAAATAATAGTCTAAACCCGAACATACAAAATAATTCAAATAATATAATTACACAAAATAATTCAAATAATTTAAATCTAAATTCGAATTTACAAAATAATTCAAATAATCTTATTTCGAACGAACAAAATAATGCCGTTTCTGATTTAGGTGTGCAAAATAATTTAATTGATCTGGAGGATTTAATCGATTTAACAAATAATACTGATAATGGTGCTATTAATATGAGCGTGACGGACGTGCATAGCCCGGCAAATGAGGGCCTGGTAGGCCTGGAGAACAGTAGAGGGGGTCGAAGAGAAACTTCCCGACGGGATCTACCTAGCGATCGAGAGTACGGTAGCTGCGGGGAGGATTATTCGAGAAGATTAAACTTCGATCCCGAGCGACACATACAGACTGCAGGACATACTGTAGGCCTTACTGCACATACCATAGGCCATGCTGGGAGAGATAATGTAGGCGATAGGATAGCGCGGACAACGGGATTAAACCCGGAAGTCGCGGAATACATACCGGCAGGTAGGCCAGAAGTAGATAGGCCTATACCGGTACCAGCACAGCAGTATGACTACAGCATGCAAGGGCATAATATATATCCAGGGGAGGGGAGAATTATTGCGGATAGGTGCATGGGCCCCAATATATTAACATCAACCCCAGTATCAAACATACCGGTGGGGGGGGGGGACAGGGTGACATTCCCCCATCACAATATCAACAATATACTCCAACAGTAACAAGAACATCGAACCCCTTGGACGAGAACAGGTCATGCGACACCGAGATATGGAGGGGGCCGCTACCCCCTATGACATACCCAACACAGAGAGGGGCAGCAAATAGGACGAACGGACCGCACCCAACGGCAGAATCTGTACAGCATCCATCGAACCCATTGGAGGCACAGGCAATGGGAATGGCTACATTAATCGATGCCTTAAAGACCAGGATCGAACTGCCACCTGTAGAGCCATTTAAATTCGATGGAAGTAGGCCGGAAGAATACCTGCAGTTTCGGCGCATGTACAGCAATGAAATATTGACGAAGAACCTGACACAGGCGGAGTAGCCTAAAGTATCTGCAAGTGTATACAGGAGGCCCAGCATACGACATCGTGAGGCAGTATCAGGGCATCGAGGGCGGCTTCACGACGGCATGGCGGGCGCTAGACAGGGAATACGGGCACCCGGCCAAGATCATCCGGCAAACCCTGAGAGGCATAACATCGGGTGGCCTACAGGATAACCCCGTTAGCATAAAGACATTTGCGAACAAAGTCGAGAAAGTGCTTATCGTGTTAAAAACGCTGGACGCGCCATACGAACTTAACGCATCCAATAACATCACCACGATAGCACAGGCACTACCGATATGGCTGCGCAATAAGTGGAGGAAAATCGCGTTCTCCACTCAAGAAAGGAAGGGTGCGGAACCGGGTTTAGAAGAAATGTCGAGCTTCTTGAACTACGAAGCCGAATTAATAACGGACCCAGTCTATAGTGAGGATAGCCTGGGAAAGGGACCAAAGACTGATTACCACAGACCGAAACCAGAACACAACGCGTCGAACGCATTGCCAAAGCTCAGACAGTCACTGCCGTACGCGGCAACGCAGGGGACTGCTAGTCCACAAGTAGCCGGGGGTAAGACCACATCATGGAGCAGACAGGGGAAAAATAACAACACAAATAAACACAACCCTAACATGCCCAGTAGGCCGAACCCAAGTAATAAGAACAGTAGGGACTTAGGTACGAATGCAAGTGCGATATGCAGCGCACTGTATAAGGATGGCTATAACCCAAAGAACAAATGCCAATTACATACAAATGCACTTCATCAGACCATGAACTGCAGGTATTGGCAAGCGCTACCCAGGGAAGATCAGGTAGAATACACGAGGAGATATGAAATTTGTTCTCGATGTGTGATGGGTGGACACAGAGCCGACCAATGCGAAGAAACGCCAATTAAGTTCAGTCAGGGCAAAGGGCAGACGATGGCAACGAGCACCGTAGGGGCAAAGAAAAGAGGAATGGTACTACTCGGGGTAGTACCAGTGCGAGTGATTGGGGAAGGCAATCGATCAGTGACCACACTGATGCTGGTCGACAGTGGAGCAGCCTTCACCTTAGTCGAGAATTGGGTGGCCGAAGAGATAGGATTGAGAACGAGGCCTAGCAGAATGGCGGTAACAACCATCTCCAGCAAAGATGAAATCCTGGAGATGAGGACCGGACGGTGCGCGATAGCAGCGATAGCACCGGGATGCGACTATGGGGCGACCATCGACCCCATCCAGGTGATAGAGTCGATAAATATCAATGCCAGGCGGCCAACCAACATCGAGGTCGAACAATATAAATTCCTGGACAGTATCGATTTCTCAATCCCAGAGGTGGAAGTTAGGAAGGTATCCATCATAGTAGGAATGGACTGCCCGACGGCCCACGAGAGAATGCGAACGGTCTTCGGCGAAGACAGGCAGTGTGACCCGGTGGCGATTTTAACACCATTCGGGTGGACGCTGAGCGGCCCAATTAAGAGCAAGATACCATTTAGGATGTTGGAGACATCAGGGTGCATGTTCGCGGGAACTATGCGAGAGATGGGAGATGAGAGAGCGGAGGAGCAGCTCAGGAGACTGCTCAGGCAGGATTTTGAGGGATTAAAAGAGACCGGGGTCAGAACCTCGGTAGAAGATAAACAGGCTCTACAGAGCGTAAAGGAGTTGATAAGATGCGACGAGGGGCGGTATACCATAGGGATGGTATGGAAGCTACCGAAGCTACCGCTGCCCGACAATATAGGAATGGTACTCACGAGGCTTCGTAAGTTGAAGCAGACCCTAAAACGGAGCCCCGAAAAGAATGAGTACATTCATAAAATGATCAGGTAGTATGTCGAGAAAGGATGGGCCGTGGAGTTACCGGTCGACGAACCAAACACGGACAGGACCTATTACCTGCCACTCCACGTGGCTCTAGACCCGAAGAAAGGTAAACTGCGGATGGTACTTGACACATCGGCTAAAACCAACGGCAAATGCCTAAATGATTATCTGCTGGAGGGTCCCAATATCTACAACTCAGGGATCGAGGTCCTACTCAGATTCAGGAATAGGAAACACGCCTTCACCTGCGACATCGAAGGCATGTTCAACCAAGTCCGTGTAACGGAAGAGGATAGCGACAGCCAACGCTTCTTATGGTACAACGGCGACGAGGAACCGTCGACAATACTGATGTACAAGATGGTAGTACAGAATATGGGAGCCAAGTCGTCTTCATTTACGACGACTGTGGCCGTAAGAGACACAATAGAGGGAAAGGAGAATAAATATAGCGCCAAAGCCGTCGATATGATTCGACGTGGCTTCTATGTAGACGATGGGATGGAGTCTGGAAATACGGTTAAGGAACTACTGGATACCGGGCGCGAGGTTCGCGACATCCTAAAAGGATCCGGGTTCAACCTAACCAAGTTCCAATCCAGCTCGCAAGAGTTCATGAAGGCCATAGAGGACAGGAGGCCAGAATCAACCATGGATAACCCCACGACAGCCAAGGGGCAGGACATGGCAAACAAAAGGGTGGAGTCCCAACAGAAGGCATTAGGGATCGTGTGGAACCGAGAGACAGATGAACTGAAGTACCAGTTGAGCCAGGAGGGCGCAGACATCCACACAAAGAGGGGCTATGTGTCGTACATAGCAAGGATATACGATCCCCTAGGCCTAGCATCCCCATTACTAGTCACGGGGAAACAGATACTCAAGAAAGTATACAAACTCAAGGAGGATTGGGACACAGAGGTCCCGGAAGAGATCAGCAAACCATGGAGTAAGTGGACAGAGAGTTTAGATTAGATGGGAACATACAGCATGCCACGCGTATATTTCCCGGATGGGGACATGACGAATCTGGATCTGCACATGTTCTCCGATGCGTCATTAGAGGCATACGGAGCGGCACTCTACTTAGTACAACGAGAGGGAGCTCACAAGCCCAGACTCGCGTTCAGCAAGGCAAAGTCGACGCCACCAGATTCAGCATCGGTTCCGAAACTCGAGTTAACAGCTGCGAGGTTAGGAGTTAGGGCCACAGCCTACTTAATGGACGCTATTCCCAACATAGTGGAGACACACTACTGGACGGATTCCATGGTAGTGCTTGGTTGGCTACATAACGAAAGGATGAGATACCCTATATTTGTCGTAAATAGGGTGGACGAAATAAGGGTAACTACAGAAATAGAAAGGTGGCACTACTGCCCAACAGACGAGAACCCAGCGGACTTGTTATCGAGGGGCGTGGCACGCCACACTTTCTTGAAGAAGGAAGTATTGTGGCAGCATGGGCCGCAATTTCTGAACGATAAAACAGCCTGGCCGCCAATGAAAAAGGTGGACCCGGGCTCAGGAGAAGTAACATTAGAGGAAGAGGAAGGAGATTCAGAGGGTGAAGAGATATACAGCCAGATGGTGAGGGAGATAAGGGACGTGCAACCAAAACCGGAAGAACAGTGCGATAACCCAACGGACAAACTCCTTAGCTACAGCTCTAGTTGGTACAAAACCAAGAAGTTAGTGGCGTACTGGAGAGCCTTCGGGGATTTCCTCAAGGGAGTCGGAAAAGACGTAAAAATTAGAACAACCATCGATCTGGAGGGAGCGGCCAAGGCAGTCATCCGCTACGAACAGAGGAAGAACTACAGCGACATGGTGGAACGCGTCGGTAAACAACAGCATCTCCGACGGGACAGTGAGCTGATCGCGCTGTCACCACAACTCAATGATGACAGGATCCTAGTAATGAACTCTAGGGTGTTGAACAACAACAGTATTGTCATCCCACCAAAGCCCATCATCATCCCTAATGGATCGCCGATAGTCCACCAGATTATCTGGGACTCCCATAAGTCGATAAGAGACCGCAAAGGTGGGACGATCACAGTAATATATTCTGACAACGGAACCAACTTTGTGGGGGCGGAGAACGAGATGGCAGAGGCCTTGGATATCCTGGAAGGGGAGGAAGTCAGGGCAGCCATGAGAAGACGACAGGTGAAGTGGGAGAGCAGGACGCCGTATGCTCCGCATACTCTAGGATGCGTCGAGAGACTCGTGGGTAGTTCAAAGCGTCTAATGACGAAGTTGATGAACACCCACATGGTTACAGAGGACGTCCTAAGGACGGTACTAGCAAAGTGTGAGGGTATCATTAATAGCAGACCGCTATATCCAGAAAATGATGACCCTGAGTCATTAGATGTGCTGACGCCCAGTCATTTTCTAATGGAAAGGCCAGCAACCATCGACATGCCTGTGTAGACCCAGACGACATACACTCCCGCCAGAGTTGGAAAGTCGCAAAGGCGATAAGCGCAGAGTATTGGAGGAGGTGGGTCGAGGAATATCTACCCACGCTTCATAGGAGGAGCAAATGGAGAAACACAAACAGAGAGTTAAAGGAGGGTGATCTGGTGATCGTCACGGACGATACCATCATCAACAACCAGTGGCGGTTGGCGAGGGTTGTGGGCACTTACTCCGATGAGGACGGAAGAGTCCGATCGGTAGAAGTGCGGATAGGTGGCAAGATAGGAGCGAAAGATAGGAAGACCTACAGGAGGGCTGTAGGGAAGTGCTGGGTTAGAGGGAGCACCTTAGTTGAGTAGAGTTTAGTCGTCCAAGTATTGGACTGAGGGGGGTGGGATGGAGGGCGAGACGCCCTTCCCACACACAAAAAACAATAAAAATAAAAAAAATAATAGTACATAATAGGTACGCAGTAAGTAGGCAGATAGAAGTTAGTAGTAAGAGGGTACGTAGTACCGCTAGTTAGTTAGTAGTAGGAGGGTACGTAGTACCGCTAGTTAGTTAAGTAGTAGGAGGGTACGTAGTACCGCTAGTTAGTTAAGTTAGAAGTTAGTAAGAGGGTACGTAGTACCGATAGTTGGGAGAGTTAGAGGTTAGTAAGAGGGTACGTAGTACCGGTTAGTGGGAGTTAGTTGGAGAGAGTTAGTAAGAGGGTACGTAGTACCGGTTAGTAGGAGTTGGTGGGAGTTAGAGGTTAGTAAGAGGGTACATAGTACCGGTTAGTAGGAGTTGGTGGGAGTTAGAGGTTAGTAAGAGGGTACGTAGTACCGAGTTAGTAGGAGTTAGTGGGAGTTAGAGGTTAGTAAGAGGGTACGTAGTACCGGTTAGTAAGAGTTAGTGAGAGTTGGAAGTTAGTAAGAGGGTACGTAGTACAGGTTAGTAAGAGTAGTAGTTAGTTGTAGAGCTAGTTAGTAAGAGGGTACGTAGTACCGGTTAGTAAGAGTAGTAGTTAGTTGTAGAACTAGTTAGTAAGAGGGTACGTAGAGTACCGTTAGTAGCAAGAATTAGTGGTAGGAGGATATGTATAAGATATAGTATATAGTAAGAGACTAGAGAGCACAATATACCATAGAAGTAGTAGCCAGAAAGATAGATAGGGCAATAGCACAAAACAAAATAAAAATCAAGAATATTAGGATCACCTCCGAACTACAGAAAAGCCTTCAAGATGGCCTTCGAGGGTCTGGTAGACCACCTGGGGCTGAAGGGCGAGTCGGTGTAATACAACAGCCGGCATCTAGTAGACAGGGAGGTGGATACACATATCACGTGGGAGAAGTTGGAAGCGGATAGATTTGGGGAGAAGCGACTGGAAGAAGTCGCCAGGGGAGAAAGGCCGAGAGAGAATGAGGCGCGTTATGTAGACGAACATATAATATAATATATGATAATAGCCTTATAATAATTATATAAGTAACTCGCATATATATATTATAAAGTATGTACCGTAGTCAAGCACAACCTTTTCCAATTAGCTACTGGGACTGGGGATTAATTGACTAGGGCGACAGGACGGGACTTGGACGGCTCCCACCAACATGAGCGCTCATGTGTGGGGCCCGATGAGTGTGTGAGGGACGAAAGCGAGAATGGGAATCGGGGGGAGAATGGAGAGGAGATTTTTTGACAGGATGAGGGACAGTGAGAGGAGTGCAATTCGAGTGTGGGGGGGGGAGGAGTAAGAGTTGGAGCGGTTGAGAAGTTGGAGTAAGGGATAGAGCGGAGTTGGAGTGGTGAGAGTGTTGGGGAAACAAAAATCTGTGTGAGAGAAGCGCACGATCGGCCCGACACGGGACGCCAGATGTCTTGGTCAAGATAGTAGAGTTGACCAAGACGGGGTAGCAATATCATACCCATAGGGAGCGGCCTGGAAAGCCGGCTCCGAAGAAAAATAACTCCACCCCACACCCGATGGTAGATCGGGATCCAGCGGAATTGTAGCGCACTATAGGTGGATGCTATCTTCTCACCGGGAAGATAGCATGGGGGGGAGTGTTAGCGAATTCAATTCCACTAACCACCCCACAAAGTTGGCTTTAAGCAATATTGGGAGTACGAGGTTGATTACCAATCAACCTCGTATCACCCCAATAAGCGGGGCGACAAACCCCAAAGGGACACACACACAGCGGGGGTCAGAGGTTACACCTCCGGGAGGGAGAGAGTGATAGCAGCAGGGGGAAACACTCCCAGAGAGATGGGAGGGCGAGAAATGAGTTATTAGCCAATGGGGGGAAGGCATCCACTGAGTAACGTAATACGGCCAACCAGTGCAATATATATTACCATTATTGTGTCATTCATTCACTTTAGTAAGTCAGTTAGTTAGGGCAGTACCGGAACTCTTATCACCGTCTCACTGCCACACCATCATTCAGCTATTTACCGGTACTTTATGCATTATCATCTGAACTGTGCTTATACTTTATTCCATTATATATTATATATATATATACATACGGATCATTCAACAACTCCAGAACTCTTTTTTCACACACACACGGCGGGGACGCGTAGATAAGACACCGGATAAATCGGGATTCTCGGATCCCGTCACATTTAGAGCGTACGTATGTAGGTACCGGTATTAATTATTTTCATAGATTTACATAGGTAG
>JAUCBJ010004512.1:0-20528 GCA_032718475.1 Nemertoderma westbladi | reverse complement strand
GAACCCAGCGGCTCCTCAGCTCATTAGAACATGCTGCTTCTAGTGTTGGTCTTTTTATTAACTCCCAGAAAGACCAAAATTCTGACAGTTAACTTTGAAAGTCCTCAGCAAGTCTCTGATCGGAAGAGCATAAGCTCAAAGGATGGTATGCTTGAGCATGTGGAACGACTTCTGTTACCTGGGATCATGGATCCGGAAGTCAAGGTGAGGACCTTCGAATACGTAAGGGAAAGGCATGGGCAGCCTTGAATAGGCTTTCCAGGATTTGGAAGTCACCTAGAATTAATCGGAAACTTAAGGTCCGATTATTTAGAGCAGCAGTAGTTCCAGTGCTCCTCTACGGGAGTCCATGCTGGGCTCTAACTGCTGAGGACACCAAATCTCTGGATGGCACATTCACAAGAATGCTACGCCGGGTACATTGTGTCAAGTACAATGCACACATCTCCAACCAGACACTATATAACATTGGAGGTGTCTCATTGGTTCCCCCAAGCTTGACACTAGAACAAAATCGCCTCCGCTTTGCAGGACATTGCTTTCGCCGTGAGGACCAGCCAGTGCATAATCTTGTACTTTGGCAGCCTCATGGAGTGAATAAGCATGGTGACAGCCATGACTTTCTTGAGACGCATCTTAAAGGACACTGGCCTTAAAGATGCGGATGAATCTAGCAAATGTCATGGGTGATAGGAGTTGTGGCGGTGCAATTTTGTTGACAAGCCGGCACAGCATTCTTAAAAATGCAGCTGCAATGCAGCATGCCGATCCTAGTAGTAGTAGTTGTCAGTCGGTTCAAAACCTTGGGAATAAGGTTTTTTGGAGGGATAAAAACAATTAACATTATTCGTTTACAAAAGATTACAATAATTTTTAATGTTACTTTCTAAATGTTACTAATTGTTCTAAATGTTACTGATTGGTACATACAGTAGTCAACTTGCTTATTCAGTTATTTGGCCTATCATACAGTTGTCAATGTCAGTGAGTACGGACAGTGCAGCAGTGACAACCAGACGTCGTCTTATTTAAAAACAATAGGACTATCCTGCTAGAGCTCTCAGCCTCTATCAGTCTTAAGGTCAAAGGCAGAAAGGGTCTACAGTACCTACTGTCCCTGCAAACAATTTACTTTCAAGGAATGTCAGAAAAACATCATTAATTTGTTATAAATGTTGATAAATGTTATTCCTTGTTTGATAGAATATTTAGATGTTCAATATATGTTATTTTAACATTACTCTATAATGTCTTTGTCAGACATTAAATAAATGATAACTGTTGATGTTAAAAAAACGTAATTTTAATGTGAGAACATAAACATTAGTCAAAAATGTTTTATAAGTGTTTAGTCCTAACATTTTAAGAACATGGTTTGTTACATATCAGAACAATGTTATTTTGTCACATAAAATAAACATTATGCGATAGACGCTGTCACTTCTATTATCTAATCTGAGATTGATGATTGGCTAATTTTAAAATTCGCGGTAATGGAGGAATTTTCCACATGTAAATGGTATACAGTATGCTGGTATGGTATCAGGTATGTTGTACAATACTCATTCTGGCCTGCCTGTATTCAATGTTTATTCTGTATATGTATTGTTATACTGCTGTACTGCAAGGCCTATCTCTATATTACTGTAGTATAGTTACTGCAGGCCTACTGCTCTGTACAGTAGCTTATATTTTTGGTTTTATAGTTTTGGTTTTGTGATTTATTTAACCTGAACTCATAAATAAAACATATCTACCTGAATGCGAGTTCGCCTTTACCCTCTGGATTCATACATTACTGCATTAGACCTACCAATTACAGAATTCAAGTCTGCCAGGACCAGGAGCAGGAAGTCCCCTTAAACCAGCACTGACAGGTGGAGGATTGACTTATTTGTCTGTACTGATCTGCTGATGGTGGATTTCAACAGCCGAGGACTAAAGATTGGAATTCTTATTATTGGGAGGTCCCAGTTTTCAGTTGAAGGGGCAGGGCACAGGGACAGCATTACTACAAAACTTTCGATTCGATTTCGATTTGAAAACTTCACATTAACTGTTATTACAAACTATTTATTGTTTCAGTTTTTAGATTGTACTTTTGTAGGGCCTAGGCCTATTGATTTATTTTTACAGTTTAATAAATGAAGCTCACTCAGCTATAATTATAATTAACATTTAATTTTTTAAATATGATTTGTTCAGATAGGGAGGATTTGCGATGCAATCAAAATCATCCCTCTCCAGGGAGATATCGATTCAAATAAGTACTGATTACTCTCCCAGAAATAAATCTGTAACCTGTTTTTTTTTGTTTACCCGTAGGATATAATAATGTGCCTCTGTAGCCAACTGTAACCTGCCCCTTTTAATAATTTAACATTGTTGTGAGGTATTATTTATTAAACCCACTACACTACATGTACATTATTTTATATAGACTACAAATCAGATCTATAAATCTAGTGAATAATATTAACTCAAAGTATTTTAATTGATGCAATTCATTACGTTGTTGTCACTTATTATTACGTCATAAACATATTCTTTTTTAGGTCTGTGATTAACTTTAACCGAAATATCAAAACCATTTAAGTAATGGGCCATACAGCCATATATTTGTTGTTTACTTATTCTGGGATATTTTACTTTGATTTTGCTGTTTATTTCATTATTTGTTCCTGACTGGTCATTATACAAAAAATTCAATTCATGTTATACGTTTTAATTGTTATTAATTTGCATACAATTGCCTACAACAAAATTGTATTCAATCAAACTGTGTTAGAGATTGTAGCCTGCCATTACCATATCAACATGCGTAGGGAAATTACTGTATTAATTAATTATTCAATAAAGGGTTTGGAAATTATAAAGAACGATATAAAGAACGGCAATGGAGGGGGATTATTAGTTTGAGCAAGCGAACCAACCATAAAACATGAGAGAAGGGCTTAAATGCACGTATAATGTTACGTTTTTAGCAAACAATATTTTTATGTTAAGAAATAACATAAAAGTAACGATCTAAATAAACATTATGCCGTTGTTATTTTAATGTCAATAAAAATACAATAATAATGATAAGGAATAACATAAAAGTAATGATATATGTAACCATCCTGGCTTTGTTATTTTAATGTTATTAAAAACGAAATAATAACGTTAGTATATAACGTCATATTTCTTGGCCAATTTACAGTTTTTTTATCATTAATCTAACAATTTGAAATAATGTTATCTATGTCATTAAATAACATTTTAATAACAGCTTTTTAACAATACATTGTTTGCAGGGGTATAACTGACCACGCATTGAAGCTCACAATCCGCTTACCCTAGGCCTACCTACTGTATTTACCTGTTTCCATAGTACTGACCTATTACTACTACTAGGATCGGCATGCTGCATTGCAGCTGCATTTTTAAGAATGCTGTGCCGGCTTGTCAACAAAATTGCGCCGCCACAACTCCCTATCACCCATGACATTTGCTAGATCATCCCCATCTTTAAGGCCAGTGTCCTTTAAGATGCGTCTCAAGAAAGTCATGGGCTGTCCACCATGCTTATTCACTCCATGAGGCTGCCAAAGTACAAGATTATGCACTGGCTGGTCCTCACGGCGATACACTGACCTATTACCAATTATTGACCTAGCACCTAGCCTACAGGCATAGGCAGATACTGATGGGCTCAGCAGGCTGTCAGGAGCTTTAGCTTTGAATATTTCTATCTGTCAGTACAGCAGTACCGGTACTCACTCAAACAGTTTCCCCAAGCGACATCCCTTAATTCTGTAATTGGCAATTAGGCTGAACCGACACACCTTTTGGCTATGGGAGAGTGTTAGCCAATGAGGTGAGCTTATTGAAGGGACATCCAATTAGAACCCCAGAAATACTTCCATAGGCTGAAACGACACCCCAGTTGGAAATATGCGTACCGTACTACAGTACTACAGTTTTATTTGTGCACAGGGAGGGTGGTCTTCCGCAAAAGCAATGTGCTGCGAAGCGCGGAGAGGCACTGTTCAAATCTCAAGCTTGGGGGGGCAAATGGAACACCTCCAATATTATACAGTAGTGTCTGGTTGGCGATATGTGTGAGTTGTACTTAACACAGTGAACACGGCCCGGCTTTATTGTGTGAGTGACATCCAGAGATTTGGTATCCTCAGCAGTTAGAGCCCAACATGGACTCCAATATAGGACAATGGTTCTCTAAATAGTCACACCTTAAGTTTCCGATATTCACAATTCACACAACCACATACTGACATAGTGACATAGTTCCGCAATCTAGGCCTACCATCAGGTACGTTACGTACTACAGTACTAAAAGGTAGAACGATCTATAACGGGCTATAACGATCTATAACGGGCTATAATTTCCTATAAACAGGCTATAACCACCTATAACAGTATAACGAGCTATAATATGAAAATTTACATTAAAAAAAACGCTCCTTGGGTGTGTTTAACTTTTGGATTAACACGGTGGTCTGAAAAATCCCGCAGGTTAAAAATTAGGGTAGGCCTATCTGCCTATGCCTAATTCATAATTGATACTGGTAAGTTTTTTTTATTGGCCTATATTGCTCACATTCCTGTATTTTATATCGACCAGAAGCTGACAGCGGATAGCACGATGGAAGAGAGATGAGAGACCTCTCCTCTGCTGCACTGTCTGAAAGTCAGATAATGCAGTAGTGGCATGCTAACTAATGGAGTAATGACTGATTTCGTGATACCACAAAGATGAAAAGCATTATGGACTAAAAAACCAAATTGCGTAATTAAATTACTGACTAGGATAATAAATCCATTCTAAAATAGGTTTTTTTTATTGTAAATTTTCAGATTATAGCTCGTTATAGGTGATAGGTCAGTAGGTGGTTATAGCTTGTTATGGGGAAGTTATAGCCCGTTATCAGTCGGGCACTTTGTCAATATTGACATGTTGTCAATATTGACATGTTGTCAATATTGACATGTTCCATGTCAAAATTGACATGATGTCAATATTGACATGTTTTGATCATACATTTTTTAAATATTGTGATTTGAAAAGTAGAAAATGTTTTTTTGTAAAGAGAATATCTATTTTAATTAAAATATTGTTGAATCCAACCAATGTATATTGTTGTTTGTAATAATTTTAATGGTATGTTTTATTGCATGTCAATATTGACATCTAATGTCAATATTGACATGAACGCTGGGTTCTTATGTTCATTTCACCCCCACCAAATCTATTTAGAGGCATTCAAGTAGCTTCACAAATACTGAAACGAGCTGTCAAAACGCTTTAGTTAGAGACATTCTTGCTGCATTTTAAATACTGAAAAGAGCTTTTGAAACTATTCAGGCCTTCGCGCAGCATGTTAAATACTAAAAAAGAGCTACTAAAACTGTTCAGAGTCCTTTGTGCAGCATGATAAATGCTGAAAAGTGCAGTTGAAATTGTTCAGAGGGTCTTCATGCATCATGAGAAAAACTGAAAAGAACTGATAAACAGCCCAGTCCAGGGCCTTCGCACAGTTTGAAAAATACATAAAAGATCTCACAAAGCTGCTCAGAGACCTTTGTGCAGCATGATAAACGCTGAAAAGAGATGTTGAAATGAAACTATTCAGAGCTTCATGCAGCATGATAAATGCTGAAAAGAGCTGTTGAAACTGTTCAGAACATCAGACTGTCAGAGGTCTTCGAGCAGCTTGAGAAGGACTGAAAACAAGTTCTGAAGTTTTGAAACTTTCAGGCCTTCGCACAGAATGTGAAATACTGAAAAGAGTTGATAAAACTGTTCAGAGTTTTTCATGCAGCATGATAAATGCTGAAAATAACAGTTGAAATTGTTCGGATGGCTTCGTGCAACATGAGAAATGCTGAAAATTGCTGTTGAAAGTTATAAAACTGTTCAAAGTCATTCATGCAGCATGATAAATGCTGAAAATAACATTTGAAGTTGTTCAGAGCAGAGGGCTTTGTGCAATATGAGAATGCCGAAAATAGCTGTTGAAACTGTTCAGATGCCTTCGTGCAGCATGATAAATGCTGAAAAGGGCTGTTGAAACTGCTAAAAGGCCTTCATGCAGCATGAGAAATACTGAAAAGAGCTGATAAAACTGTTCAGAGTCCTTCATGCAGCATGATAAATGCTGAAAATAACATTTGAAGTTGTTCAGAGGGCTTTGTGCAATATGAGAATGCCGAAAATAGCTGTTGAAACTGTTCAGATGCCTTCGTGCAGCATGATAAATGCTGAAAAGGGCTGTTGAAACTGCTAAAAGGCCTTCATGCAGCATGATAAATACTGAAATGAGCTGATAAAACTGTTCAGAGTCCTCAAGGCAGCATGATAAATGTTGAAAATAACATTTGAAGTTGTTCAGAGGACTTCGTGCAGTATGAGAATGCCGAAAATAGCTGTCGAATCTGTTTAGAGGCCTTCGTGCAGCATGAGAAATGCTGAAAAGAGCTGTTGAAACTGTTAAAAGCCCTCGTGCAGCATGAGAAATACTGAGAAGAGCTCATAAAACTGTTCAGAATCCTTCATGCAGCATGATAAATGCTGAAAAGAACAGTTGAAATTGTTCCGACCCGAGGGCTTCGTGCAACATGAGAAATGTTGAAAATAGCTGTTAGAACTGTTCAGAGACCTTCATGAGTTCATGCAGCATGAGAAAGGCTGAAAAGAGCTGTTGAAACTGTTAAAAGGAATTCGTAAAGCATGATAAATGCTGAAATGAGCTGTTTAAATTGTTCAGAGGTCTTTGTGCAGCTTGATAAATACTGAAATAGCTGCGAAATTATCCAGGCCTTTGCGCAGCATGTGAAATGCTTTGAAACTGTAAAAGGTTTTGAAACTGTTCTGAAGCCTTTGCGATCGTCGCAATTTTCCAACCATGCAAACACGAATTGTTGAAACAATTCAGAGGCCTTCGTGCATGCAGCATGGGAAATACTGGAAAGGACTTTTGAAACGGTTGATAAGGTATGCCGACATTTCCACCCCCCCCCCCCCCCCCCCCCCCCCCCCCTCCCCCTGTCTCAAGGCAGCAAGCAGGCAAGGAACCAGAGATGCTAAATTTATTGTTACCAAATTATTAAAAGCTGTTACACAGAGTTAAGTGGATAAGACTGTAAGTGTAGCCTAAGATATATTATAAAAACATTAGGCCTAAGCATAATCGAGTAATAGTATGTACAGATGTATCTATCAGTCTTTGTCAGGTATAAATTATACCTAGTTATATACAGTGGCGTGGCCTAACCCCACACTTCTGTTATCATCATTACATGTCAATTTTGACATGTATGTCAATTTTAACATGAGAAAAACTTTAAGTATTTATATTAACTAAACGGCACGGTGAAAAAAATTTCCGCACGGTCAAAAGTTTCTAATTTACTTATAATTTCGATTTTTATATTTAAAAAACACGTCTGGAAATATTTGAACACGTCAGGTCAAAAAATGTCAATATTGACATGTCCATGTCAATTTTGACATGGCCCATCCTGGAGAAATTAGCTTTACCTGTCAATATTGACACATGTCAATATTGACAAAGTGCCCGACTGGTTATAGATCGTTATAGCCCGTTATAGATCGTTCTACCTTTTAGTACGTAACGTACCCTACCATCATGTACCGGTACCCTTATGCTTATACTGTATACTGTAGTACCGGTACTGTAGTAGGCCTACCACTACCAGACCAGAACCAGTTACATAAGTGCAGAAGTGTGAAAATGTTGAGTTTGTTCTTTTTTACCACAACTAACTGCTGAACTGACAAAGACTGCAAGTCTATCAGTTCGCTTGTGTAAAGTTTGACCGAGAGGGTTTACCAGCCCAGCAACCATAATGACAGATACGTCTTTGTTGTGTTCCGATAAAAATTTCAATTTGGCTGACGACAAAATGCGAGACTGGAATGCGAAAGTGCGTGCCCCTCTGGGGATACACCACAGGTCGGATATGTCAACAAGGATCACTCGTCTGCTAACGAAACATTCGAGAATTGTATTTATATTATTCGTTTTCTCTTTTATATGTCTCATACTTATATTAATTCCATCTACGAGTTCTCCTAGTAACACAATCTCTACACCGGTATTGAATTACAACTACACCTACCCTTTATCCTTACCGTTGCGGAACTCTTTTGGCTATACCTACAGAATTGCGATAGTTTCCGACCTTGATCAGAATTCCAAAGTAAAAGATGCACCAAATTTATGGGTTAGTTATTTACTGAAAGGTGATCTGCAGGTTTCCTATGATCTGAAGACAGTCGCGGTTGTCTGGGATCGAGAGCCGTTGCGGTTGGAGTCGAAGTATTCGTTAGGCGGGCGAGGGATGGAGTTATCGGAACTCGTCGTGTTTAACGGGGAATTATTAACGGTGGACGATCGAACTGGAATTGTTTATAAGGTAGTCGGGAATCGCGTTTATCCTTGGGTTATTCTCGCAGACGGTGACGGGACTGTTAGTAAGGGGTTCAAAGCGGAGTGGATGACCGTAAAGGATCGTGTTCTGTACGTGGGCGGGTTGGGTAAGGAATGGACGAGCCCGGAAGGGGAGCCGTTAAATCGCGACCCGCAGTGGGTAAAGGCAATCTCGGTGACCGGGCAGGTGGTCCACATGGACTGGTCGACGCGTTACGACTCGCTACGCTCGGCCGCCGGGATCGCGGCCCCCGGATACATCATCCACGAGGCCGTATGCTGGTCGGCCCCGCGGGACCGGTGGATCTTTCTTCCCCGCAGAGTGTCGCGATTCCGATACAACGAGATGGACGACGAGCGACGCGCCGGTAACATAATGATAACCGCCGACGAATCGTTCACCCGACTCAATGTGGCCGAAGTCACTCCGCTCAACCTCTTCCGCGGTTTCTCCTCGTTTAAGTTCGTTCCGAACTCGCAGGAACAACTCGTCGTCGCCTTGAAGTCGGAGGAGAACTCGGGCGATGTTTCGACATATATAACGGTATTTAACGTGGACGGGAACGTTCTAGTTACTGAGACTAAAATAGCCGGAAATATTAAATACGAAGGTGTGGAATTTATTTAGTAGTTTGAAAAAGTGCGTATACCGTATAATATTATGAGGCAGAGGCAGTACTTATTTATTGAAGCAATATAATAATTTTTATACAAATATAAAGATTCGTTTTCAACTTACAATCCGTATTGTCATTAAGTAGCGGTTCTACGGAAGTGATAAATAGTCTGAACTTGGGAAGTTGTCATGATAATCAACCCC
This sequence comes from Nemertoderma westbladi, assembly GCA_032718475.1. Taxonomy (NCBI): domain Eukaryota; kingdom Metazoa; phylum Xenacoelomorpha; order Nemertodermatida; family Nemertodermatidae; genus Nemertoderma; species Nemertoderma westbladi. Next base: position 11,252 of record JAUCBJ010004512.1, on the reverse strand, counting down.
TGGTTTACTGATCTTCGGTTTTTGTTTCTTCTTCCACTGAGTTATCGGCTTTTAAAAAATTATAAAATGATTCCATTCATCAAGGAACGGCATGTTATGCATTAGGGAAACTGTGAATCTCTCTTAATCTATAATTCGGACCAAAAACAAAATACTATGAAATTTGAATTACAAATATTTAGCTACTTACTACAGTATTTAGCATATTAGTATGTATAAATCCAAGAATAAATAGCTATTAAATTTATGTCTTAATTTAATTCGGTCCCGGACAATTCGGTCTGTCCCAAAACACTAAATAAATGGGACTGAATTGTCCGCTAGCGAATTGTCCTACATCGTTTTTGTAACACCTCGCGACACCCCTGGTGTAAGTACTGAACGGCTGTTCGGTACAATCCATGATTTGTGTAATTTATATAATTTTCAAAAAATGGCATATACCAAGGCTCTTACAGAGAATATATTTTTTTAGTAAACTCCCGCTCAGGTATGGCCGTCCCACCCCACATGCCACAGTATGCATATTATAATTTTATGATTATCTATGCTGCCGTCTTAAGGCAGAATGCCCTATCTCAAAATTTTTGAAATTTTTTTTATTGTACAGACCGGCCTAATTTAAGGCGCTCTTTCAGATGAAACCAAGAAATACCATGGTTTATATGCAAGAAAGTTATTTTTTGCAAGTTTAAAGGCAAAACACCCTACATCTAAAATCTGGTACATAGGGTATTTTGCCTTCGAAACACTTGTATTCAGTTTACCGTACATTTTAAAGGTAGAGGAGTGGCTGTGGAGAGGATATGTGGCTGTGTGTGGAGGATATGTGGCTGTGTGGGGAAGATATGTGGCTGTGTGGGGAGGATATGTGACTGGGGAAGATATGTGGCTGTGTGGGGAGGATATGTGGCTGTGTGGGGAAGATATGTGGCTGTGTGGGGAGGATAAGTGACTGTGGGGAATATATGTGGCTGTGTGGGGAAGATATGTGGCTGTGTGGGGAGGATATGTGGCTGTGTTGGGAAGATATGTGGCTGTGTGGGGAGTATAAGTGACTGTGGGGAATATATGTGGCTGTGTGGGGAGGATATGTGGCTGTTGGGGGTGATATGTGGCTGTGGGGAGGATATGTGACTGTGGGGAAGATATGTGGCTATGTGGGGAGGATATGTGGATGTGTGGGGAGGATATGTGGCTGTGGGGAAGATATGTGGCTGTGTGGGGAGGATATGTGGCTGTGTGGGGAGGATATGTGGCTGTGTGGGGAGGATATGTGACTGTGTTGAAGATATGTGGCTGTGTGGGGAGGATATGTGACTGTGGGGAGGATATGTGGCTGTGTGGGGAGGATATGTGGCTGTGTGGGGAAGATATGTGGCTGTGTGGGGAGGATATGTGACTGTGGGGAAGATAGGTGGCTGTGTGGGGAGGATATGTGGCTGTGTGGGGAGGATATGTGGCTGTGTGGGGAGGATATGTGGCTGTGTGGAGTCAACTTATTGAAGCGCAATGCCACTATGGGCATCCCACGGCCACTGGCACAACCCAAAGGAGTTCCCATAGACAGAGTCAATGAATTGATTCAACGACTTTGGCAAATAATTCCAAGAAATATAATAGGTTTTTGGAATTCGTTAGTTAAAGTGTGATGGTGAACTGAACATGTAAATAATGAAGGACTGCATTAGAAGGCAAAGTAGACTGAGTTTGATTTTGGCGGACAAGGTTTTTGAAAACTGGTCACATGGTTATACAGTAGCTTGCTAGAATATTTCTAAAAAAATTTACGGGCAAATATGTAACTATAATTGATTGCCCAGATTTTAGTTTTCGAGTACTTTATATTCATGGAATGGTAACCATGATGACGTTACCAGGCAACCAATTTTACAGAAATTATCAGCATTTACCAAAATCCAACCCTTAACTACAAAATTCCAAGTATAATTTCCACCCTGCAGTATTATTATTTGAAGATATTAAACTATTTGATACGAACTCTTGATAGACAAAACACCCTATATCAGCTTTCAGTTTCATTTGTCGCCAACATTTTCGAGGCAAAACACCCTATAAAATCAGTTCAGCATTTTTTAAGCTCCCAAATTACAAAAGTTGTGCATCTCGCATTTGAAATTCTAAGTTAGTATTTTTGGGTGACTTGCAGTTCAAATTCTGGTATCCAGGCAGCTGTATAACAAACTTGTAGAAGAAAACGCGTTTCGTTAAATTACTCAAAACACTTTGGAGATAGGGTATTTTGCCTTAAGACGGCAGTATGCATGGGAGGCCTACACAAATTCTACAACTACTACACATCCAATGATCATTAATTATAATTAATGTGGTTCCTTATTGCCCCATAAATTGCCCCATAGGTGGAATTTTGTAAATTAAAAAAATTGTAGGTTAAACAGTAAATTTTGTCCCTTATTGCTCCCTTAATTGTGTTCCTTAATGCACTGCCATGACCAAAATTTACGGGCGTTTTTAATAGAGACGCTATAAGGAGTGGAAAAAGTGGGTGAAATCATGTAAGGCATCAATTCACCATAACTAACAGTATTAGATAAATTCGTAGACTATCAGGTGACATTATTCTAGGCAGTACAATATTGGGTTATGGTTTATACATGGTTGCATGATTAAAGCTAAAACTATTTGAACATTGACTACTAGGGTCTAAACTGTAGGAGTACATTCCTTTCTTCAAGTGTCAGAGAGTGTCAACTGTCGCTAAACATAAATGCAAATCGAAGAAATTCTAATAGAGGACATTATAAAAATTAAGAGTTTATTTCATTGGAGCTTTTATGTTTACAAATTGTGAAATGCTTTTAATTATGAATTTCAGATTAATGAATTTCAATATTAAATTCTACGAATAAAAAAACTACTTAATTATTAGTGTTCGATCGGAAAAATTGCAACATTATTTCCATTTTAAATAATATACTGTTATTCGTATATATTTGTCTTGTTACCTGACAACGACATGTTTAATAGGCAGATAATCCTTACACGTTCGTGCGGCCTTCGCGCAGCACGATGGTCAGTTATCAGATACAGATTAAAATTGAGCAATTCTCTCCTAAAATCGGTACTTAAGAAATTTAAATAAATAAGTAAGAAATTTAACCAAACAGCCTATAAGAATAAATCAAAGAAGAGAGAAAAGTTCCTTCAACCCCCTCTTAATCTGCACGACTGCCGGACTGAACCACCCCCAACCCAAAGGCGCACAGAGGATTAAGTTTAAAAAGCAGATTTTAATTTCATGCAGACATGAAATTTTCGGCGTAGAGGCGACCCAATTTGTAAAAAATATTAAAACTTACCTTATGCCGATAGTGTTGATACTGAAATATTAATTCATCATGTCAACACCTCAAGGAAATTATTTAGCTAATTCTAAAGAATCAGGATTAAATACTCAGCCAATCATTTTGCGAGATAAATAATAAGCAAGCTGGCTATGGCACCTTACACTAGTAGTGTCTGACTATGTCCTATAGATTTAATTACTCGTTGCCAAATAGTGGTGAGATGAATGGACTGGTTCCCAAACTATAGGCAATAGCAAGCATGCCAAGGAATGAGGGAGTTATAGTGACGAAAGGGCATTTTGATAACTTAATTACGTTTAGATCAATTAAAAACACATTTCTTAATGCAAATCACTTATTAATTAAAAACTATAATATAATGGGGTATGGGGAATATAATTTTTAAGTATAATCATTTAAATCTTATACTCTAAAATAATTAATTTCCATTAAAAGTCATGTTGAAAATGCTGTTTTTACCCTAACCAACTTAATTAATTTTAATTTAATTAATTAACTGCTATTATCTTGGAAAATTTCTAAACTTTTGCCAGACTACATGTGTACCAAGTTTGGATAGATTTCATTAAGATTTGGTTGAGTTATTAACGTTTAAAATTGAACACAACAGAACGACAGACACACCGATTGAGTTAGTGGTATCCGTATGCTAAGCTCGCTTACTTTTGTGGCTCGCCCCACATGATTTTACCCACTTTCTCCGCTCCTTATAGCGTTTGGAACACTTTCTACCTGCCAACTGAGTAAAAAAATCGTACACTAGTTCGACCCCTCTCTCCATTCCTTACATGATTTTAACATCCAGCTAAAATATACAGTAGCTCATTAACAAATCCCAGGTGTTAATCCTAGTAGTGAAAGGATTGGGAATACGCTTTTCGGTGGGGTGAAGCGGACGCTAAATTACTTTCATAACGTGCAATTATTATGTAATCATTAATCGAGATTTTCGATATTTCACAAAGAAATCGTTTTTTTTTTATTTTTGTATGTTTGGGGTTTTTAGAAGTTCCTGGAATAATTATATACATTCTACAGACCATCACATTCCTCGCCCATGTTAAGAATACCTGGTTTTCACTTTTCGGTCGAAATTATATTGGAATTTTATATTTTTTTATTATGAAGAATTTGTATTTTTCCAAATTTATCATTATTATGTGTTTTATAGGCCGTATTCCTGTCTTATAACCTGTCTTAAAGATACTTATTCGTTTATTGTTTTGATTAGAATCAGCCCTTCTGAAACCTGTAGCTTTAGTAAAAACCTTGTATTCTTCAAATGGGGATACGTTGCAAAGTGAATTATAACAGCAGAAAGTCTGTTATTCTTCACAAGTCCCACATTCCTGGTGGCTCGTTTTATGTAATTTTAATATTATTATTTAAATTGGGAAACAGCATTGAACATGCATTCCTTTAGGTAACAGAGTGGAAGGGTTTACTGTGGAAGATCACTCATGGTGGTGAACAGGCATTCCTTTAGGTAACAGAGTGGAAGGGTTTACTGTGGAAGATCACCCATTGTGGTGAACAGGCATTCTTTTGGGAAACAGAGTGGGAGGGTTTACTGTGGAAGATCACTCATGGTGGTGAACAGAAATTCCTTTAGGTAACAGAGTGGAAGGGTTTACTGTGTAAGATCACTCATGATGGTGAACAGGCATTCCTTTGGGTAACAGAGTGGAAGGGTTTACTGTGGAAGATCACTCATGGTGGTGAACAGAAATTCCTTTAGGTAACAGAGTGGAAGGGTTTACTGTGTAAGATCACTCATGATGGTGAACAGGCATTCCTTTGGGTAACAGAGTGGAGGGGTTTACTGTGGAAGATCATCTATTGTTGTGAACAGGCATTCCTTTAGGAAACAGAGTGGAAGGGTTTACTGTGGAAGATCACCCATGTTGGTGAACAGGCATTCCTTGGCTTAATGAGCCAAAAATAATCTCCCATTCAAATATTATTATTAAAGCTTATTATTATTATTATTTGGGATAGGCGGTATTCGAATAGCAAATATAAAAAAAATAATATAATTAAATAGAAATAAAATAAATATGTAGAGAATTGGGCTTCATTTACTAATTTTGATTTAACATTGGGATTTAACGAACATTTTTGTTATCAAAAACATCAAAAAAACATCAAAAAAATATCAAAATATTGATATTTTTCAGCAATCAACATACAATTTGAAAGTTTCGGTCAACAATGGATAGATCCAATATTTTGGCCATCCCTAAGTTAAGTAGGCCTACTGTTAGTTGCACCGTTACAGTATGCAGAAGTTTAGTAAAATGAAAGTAAGTGGAGATTGGCCCGTACCGGTAACGGGCCTAACTCATAATATGTGCCCTATAGACGCGACTGGAATCCCACCCGCCCCTCCCTTTTCTACCACGTAATTATATAATATTTCCATTTTCGAAATTCCTTTAGTCCTTAGTTTTTTTTGTTACTTCTGTAAAGCATGTCCTAGAATCCATATCCAATATATTATAAATTAGCTACTCAAATGATGTGAATTCTTTGTGTAGCAACAGCTGTTAGTTGCTGAAGTTGAAAGTGTATTAAATGCCACGGTAAGTATAATAGTAAAATTATTTGTTTGACCAAGATTACAATCTCTTGATGTAATTGGTTTGTTCCATGTATTTTACTAGAATTAATGTTATTTCCTTTGTACTGGATACTTAATTTAAAATACTAACGATTACACAAAGATAAATCTTTCTAACCAAAATATTAGGCCTATGACTTCGTGTATCTGGTCAATTATTTAGCATTTTCATATTAAGTCGAGTATTACATAAACTAAACTAAAACTAAAGTAGTGTGTTAATTAAGACAGGCTACAATTAAAGTCCATTCTAAAATAATAAATATAAACTTTATCCAAATAGAGTATTTTCTGTCCCGAATCGTGTTCTTTCTGAGTCAATTAAATACTACCTACCACCCAAAATTAAATAAAATTAATCAAGTATGTTGTCAGAAACCATTAGAAACAACGCATCACTCACCAGGCAAAAGTGTACCAATTTAATTGTATATTATTATGTATGTAGCGTTGCATTTAGGAAATTTACCATAATTGAGAAAAATAAAATCACAGAATGGCTAGTGGTATGGGGTAAGCAATGCATATTTAAATTTTAACTCCTTTACATTTTAACTCCTGTACATTTTAACTCCTGTACATTTTAACTCCTGTACATTTTAACTCCTGTACATTTTAACTCCTGTACATTTTAACTCCTGTACATTTTAACTCCTGTACATTTTAACTCCTGTACATTTTAACTCCTGTACATTTTAACTCCTGTACATTTTAACTCCTGTACATTTTAACTCCTGTACATTTTAACTCCTGTACCTTTGTGCCACAACTACCTGATTTGTTTGATATATCAGGGAATCACGTATGCACTGACAATATAATTCATTGTTTGTAAACAAATATCAGCTGATCAAAATCAGGGATGGTTAAAACCTAATTTTTAAAAAAACAAAATTAGGTTTTTTCTTTAATTGAATAAAACCTTATAAAACCTAATAAAACCTAATAAAACCTAAAAAAACCTAATAAAACCTAAATTTTCATACAAAAATTAAGAAATTTTTCGAGAACCAATGACTTGATTGCTGTTTTGAAGGTTGTAACACCCACTAAATCGACCATTGCGGTTTCATTGCGCCTATTCTCAAGTCTGTGAAGCCATTGCAAGTATGACTTATTAACTTATAATAATCTCACCAAACTATGGCAAAACTATCGTACACGTACAGTACTGCGTACTGCAGTTAGCCCCAAGACGTTACAGAAGGGTGTTTTTATTCTTTTTATGGGTGTAACTCGAAAAATCAACCCTCATTACCCATGGAATAAAAACTTTCACCGCCGGGATTACATTTTTTAAAAACATTTTAAGTGATTACATTTGCAAATTAGCTGAAATACTACAGGAATTTATTAGACTGTTAGTTGTATTAAATTACCGCTATAGGCCTATGTCATTATATTATACAATGGAATACCAGTAATGGATCCCAATTCCATATTTATCAGTATTTCCAAACCAACTCCAAAAGTTGAATTTTAAAAAAAGTTGAATTTTAAACCCTTCTCCAAAAGTTGAATTTTAAAAAATAATGTTTAAATTTCAACTCAGTTGTAAATAGAACTCCCCGACTGGATAATCTGCTAATGTCTAATCGAACCGTCTTTGAAGGTCTAGCAGTCTAGCACTCTAGCACACAACGAAATGTGAGGTTTTTCCCCCATACCCAATAATTAGGCCAACGGATTGCACTCTCGTGGCAGACTGGAATAAAACCCAATAAAACCTAATAAAACCTAATAATTTTTACACTAGGTTTTTTATTAAAACCTAATAATAAAACCTAATATTAAAACCTAATTGCCATCCCTGATCAAAATTGATAAGGCCTACTTCCGGGATGCTGTTTACCAGCTGACAAGCTGTTGTTATAACAGAATAGCGGATCCCCGGTACAGTCCAATTATTTTGTACCGGTCTGCCGGTAGTTCTACGTAGTTTACTTTATTATATGAGGTAGTTATTGCTGTATTGTAGTTTAGTTTGACCGATTGCTCAGGAAATGCAATGAGTTCTGCGTTATTGTCAGCGTTCAGATCTTCTCTGAATCCGTGTCGGAGTGAAACTGCTCGTGGTCGGAATGGACTGATACCTAGACGATGGAACCACAAGACCAGACATCCAAACCTCCCGGAGTCTGCCGAAATCGTAGTCATAGGGGGCGGGGCGGTAGGGGCTAGCATAGCCTACCATCTAGCCAAACAGGGCCTCAAAGACGTGGTGCTAGTGGAGCGATCTGAGCTGACAGCCGGATCAACCTGGCACGCAGCGGGACTCACAACGTACTTCCACCCCGGGATAAACGTAAAGAACTTACACTACTACAGTATCAACTTGTTTCGAACTCTAGAACAGGAGACGGGGCAGGCAGTCGGGTTCCACGACCCTGGAAGTATTCGCATTCTCAACACGGAGACTCGCGTAGACGAAGCCAAATACCAGATGTCGCGAGTTGGTTGGCAGAAGACCCCGCAGCGTTTAATTACAACAGACGAGGTCCATAAAATGTGCCCGTTTATGAACATGGAGGGCATTCTGGGCGGGTTGTACACCCCATCGGACGGCCATATCGACCCGTATTCGCTGACGATGGCGTTCGCCGCCGGGGCCCGGATGTACGGAGCTCGGATCGCGGCTCCGGTCGCAGTGACCGGGTTGAACGAGCGCGTCGACGGTTCCTGGGACGTGGAGACCGACTGCGGTTCGGTGCGCTCCGCTAGGGGCGTGGTGAACGCGGCTGGGTTCTGGGGCCAGGAGGTGGGACGGCTGGCGGGGTTGGAGCATCCGTTGGTTCCGATACACCATCAGTACGTTATTACATCGACGATCCCGGAGATCAAGCAGTTGGGTAAGGAGTTCCCTGTGATCCGAGATTTGGAGGGTTCCTACTATTTACGGAAGGAACGCGATGGTCTGCTGGTTGGACCCTACGAGAGTAAGGTTAGTTCGTTCAATTAATACTCACTACACTACACTATGGCATACATTTAGTATTAATATTCAATGTTTTTTTCTCAGTGTATTTATTTTCTCAATGATTTTTTCTCAATATCTGATTGGTCGCACCTCCAGCTTCTGCCTCTACAGCAGTACAATAGGTTCTTCTGCAATCTCTGCCTATTGAACCGGTAGGCTAGGCCAATCAGATATTGAGCAAAAAAAGGCAAGGCTGGCCAATCAGATATAGAGAAAATAAACATTGCGAAAATAAATACACGGTTTGACCAATCAGATATTGAGAAAAAAAACATTGAGAAATTAAATACATCGAGAAAAAAAACATTGAGAAATTAAATACATCGAGAAAAAAAAACATTGAGAAAATAAATACATTGAGAAACATTTTTTTTTTGTATGCCATACTACACACGTTATGTTACAAAACAATACAAATTTATTGAACACTAAATATAATAAATTTTTAGTTAAATCACTTTTTACAAATTATAACTGAATTTGTTTCAGAACATTTATTATTAGTGTTGCAAACTGAAACTGTCAGTTTTCCTGAACTGAAATAATTGAATATATAATTTTGAAGAATATTGAAACAGTAATTATAATCATCAAAGTGAGTTTTAGTTCACTTCTCTTTAATAATAATGATTCATTAGCCGATATACAACGAAACATATATTGAGGAATTTACGACTTTTGTTGAGCCTAAATGCATTGTAATACAAAGCCATTCCAGACTCAGCCAGACCATACGAATGACACAGCCGAGACACGATACAACACAAGCAATACTGCACGTCATTATGACGATATTGTACTTCCGGTTACGACCGGTCCATAGTGTTGATATTCAATAAGATTATTTACTTTGTAATCCCCGCTATTAATAATAATTCCTATTATAGTCTTTATATTTCATTTTAATTATTTATTTTATATAATTATTTACTATTATCTATTGTAGGAGGCGATGGTAGTTCAGGACAGCTGGGTGGACGGCGTCCCCCCGGGGTTCGGTAAGGAATTATACGAATCGGATATCGAGAGGATTATGGTGAACCTGGAGGCGGCGATGAACCTGGTCCCGTTGCTGCGGTCCGCGGACATACAGCGGGTTGTCTGCGGCCCGATAACCTACACGCCGGACGTGCTGAGCATGCTGGGGCCCGTGCAGGGGGCCACTAACTACTGGTGCGCGGTGGGGTTCGCCTACGGGATCGTGCACAGCGGGGGCGCCGGAAAGTACCTCGCGGAGTGGATACTCAACGGAGAGCCGCCGTACGATCTGTTGGAGTTGGACCCGGACCGCTACGGGAAGTGGACCGATAGGGAGTACACGTCGGCGAAGGCGAGGGAGTCCTACGGGATGAACAACGCGGTGGGTTGGCCCAAGGAGGAGCGATGGGCGGGTCGGCCTACCCGCAGGGTCTCCGGGGTCTACGAGGCCACGAAGGCGAGAGGAGCCGAGTTCGGCTTCCACGCGGGGTGGGAGCAGCCCAGTTGGTTCGCGTTGCCGGGGGATACCGCGGGGTACGCGCCGGGCTACCGGCGGTGCAACTGGCACGGTCCGGTGGGTCGGGAAGTCCGGACGGTTCTAGAACGCGTCGGCGTTACCGATTTAACGCCGTTCGCTAAGTTGGAGATCAGCGGGCCGACTTCAGCGGAGGTTCTCGATCGGTTGGTCGCCAACTCGTTGCCCAAGGTCGGCACGGCTAACATCTGCCACATGCTGACCCCCCGAGGCCGGGTCTACGCCGAGGTCACGGTGACCCGACTGGCCGAGGACCGGTTCTTCCTGATCACCGGTTCCGGGTCGGAGAACCACGATCGTCGCTGGATCGAGGAGCACGCGCGTCGCTGGTCGCTTAGCGACGGACTCGTTATAGACAACGCGACCGAGAGTCTGCAGTGTTTGTCCGTTGCGGGGCCGTTCGCTCGGGACGTCCTCCGGAAGTTGGCGCCCCCCGAGGAGGATCTCTCCAACTCCGGGTTTAAGTTCCTGAGTTGTCGGGATGTGACGCTGGCCGGGGTCAGGGTTCGAGCCCTGCGGCTGTCCTTCACCGGGGAGTTGGGTTGGGAGTTGTACGTGCCGCCGAGCAGTATGGGGCCCTTGTACGCGGCGATACTGGAGGCCGGAAGCGAGTTCGGAATAGCCGACTTCGGGCAGTACGCCATCAACGTGTTGCGGTTAGAGAAAGGTTTCCGGGTTTGGGGGCTGGAAATGAATTTAGATAAAAATCCCTACCAGGCCGGTTTAGATTTCTTCATAAAGCCGAATAAACCGACTGATTTTGTTGGTAAAGAATCCCTCAGGCATATAAAG
>JAUCBJ010004511.1:0-18207 GCA_032718475.1 Nemertoderma westbladi | reverse complement strand
GTGTTCCTGGTGGAGATGGTGTTCCTGGTGGGGATGGTGTTCCTGGTGGGGATGGTGTTCCTGGTGGGGATGGTGTTCCTGGTGGAGATGGTGTTCCTGGTGGGGATGGTGTTCCTGGTGGGGATGGTGTTCCTGGTGGGGATGGTGTTCCTGGTGGAGATGGTGTTCCTGGTGGGGATGGTGTTCCTGGTGGGGATGGTGTTCCTGGTGGGGATGGTGTTCCTGGTGGAGATGGTGTTCCTGGTGGGGATGGTGTTCCTGGTGGAGATGGTGTTCCTGGTGGGGATGGTGTACCTGGTGGGAGTTGGTGTTCCGGGTGGGGATGGTGTACCTGGTGGGCTAGGTGTTCCTGGTGGAGATGGTGTTCCTGGTGGGGATGGTGTTCCTGGTGGAGATGGTGTTCCTGGTGGGGATAGGTGGTTCCTGGTGGAGATGGTGTTCCTGGTGGGGATGGTGTTCCTGGTGGAGATGGTGTTCCTGGTGGGGATGGTGTCCCTGGTGGGGATGGTGTTCCTGGTGGGGATGGTGTTCCTGGTGGAGATGGTGTTCCTGGTGGGGATGGTGTTCCTGGTGGGGATGGTGTTCCTGGTGGGGATGGTGTTCCTGGTGGGGATGGTGTTCCTGGTGGGGATGGTGTTCCTGGTGGGGATGGTGTTCCTGGTGGGGATGGTGTTCCTGGTGGGGATGGTGTACCTGGTGGAGATGGTGTTCCTGGTGGGGATGGTGTACCTGGTGGAGATGGTGTACCTGGTGGAGATGGTGTTCCTGGTGGGGATGGTGTACCTGGTGGAGATGGTGTTCCTGGTGGGGATGGTGTACCTGGTGGGGATGGTGTTCCTGGTGGGGATGGTGTTCCTGGTGGAGATGGTGTTCCTGGTGGGGATGGTGTTCCTGGTGGGGATGGTGTACCTGGTGGGGATGGTGTTCCTGGTGGGGATGGTGTACCTGGTGGGCTAGGTGTTCCTGGTGGAGATGGTGTTCCTGGTGGGGATGGTGTTCCTGGTGGAGATGGTGTTCCTGGTGGGGATGGTGTACCTGGTGGAGATGGTGTTCCTGGTGGGGATGGTGTTCCTGGTGGAGATGGTGTTCCTGGTGGAGATGGTGTTCCTGGTGGGGATGGGGTTCCTGGTGGAGATGGTGTTCCTGGTGGGGATGGTGTTCCTGGTGGAGATGGTGTTCCTGGTGGAGATGGTGTTCCTGGTGGGGATGGTGTTCCTGGTGGAGATGGTGTTCCTGGTGGGGATGGTGTACCTGGTGGAGATGGTGTTCCTGGTGGGGATGGTGTCCCTGGTGGAGATGGTGTTCCTGGTGGGGATGGTGGAGATGGTGTTCCTGGTGGGGATGGTGTTCCTGGTGGAGATGGTGTTCCTGGTGGGGATGGTGTACCTGGTGGGGATGGTGTTCCTGGTGGAGATGGTGTTCCTGGGGGAGATGGTGTTCCTGGTGGAGATGGTGTTCCTGGTGGAGATGGTGTTCCTGGTGGGGATGGTGTTCCTGGTGGGGATGGTGTTCCTGGTGGAGATGGTGTTCCTGGTGGAGATGGTGTTCCTGGTGGGGATGGTGTTCCTGGTGGGGATGGTGTTCCTGGTGGGGATGGTGTTCCTGGTGGGGATGGTGTTCCTGGTGGAGATGGTGTTCCTGGTGGGGATGGTGGTTCCTGGTGGAGATGGTGTTCCTGGTGGGGATGGTGTACCTGGTGGAGATGGTGTTCCTGGTGGGGATGGTGTCTCCTGGTGGGGATGGTGTACCTGGTGGGGATGGTGTTCCTGGTGGAGATGGTGTTCCTGGTGGGGATGGGGTTCCTGGTGGAGATGGTGTTCCTGGTGGGGATGGTGTTCCTGGTGGAGATGGTGTTCCTGGTGGAGATGGTGTTCCTGGTGGAGATGGTGTTCCTGGTGGAGATGGTGTTCCTGGTGGGGATGGTGTTCCTGGTGGTGATGGTGTTCCTGGTGGAGATGGTGTTCCTGGTGGGGATGGTGTACCTGGTGGGGATGGTGTTCCTGGTGGGGATGGTGTACCTGGTGGAGATGGTGTTCCTGGTGGGGATGGTGTACCTGGTGGAGATGGTGTTCCTGGTGGGGATGGTGTTACCTGGTGGAGATGGTGTTCCTGGTGGAGGATGGTGTTCCTGGTGGTGATGGTGTACCTGGTGGTGATGGTGTACCTGGTGGGGATGGTGTTCCTGGTGGGGATGGTGTACCTGGTGGGGATGGTGTTCCTGGTGGAGATGGTGTTCCTGGTGGGGATGGTGTTCCTGGTGGAGATGGTGTTCCTGGTGGGGATGGTGTTCCTGGTGGAGATGGTGTTCCTGGTGGGGATGGTGTACCTGGTGGAGATGGTGTTCCTGGTGGGGACGGTGTTCCTGGTGGGGATGGTGTTCCTGGTGGGGATGGTGTTCCTGGTGGAGATGGTGTTCCTGGTGGGGATGGTGTACCTGGTGGAGATGGTGTTCCTGGTGGGGATGGTGTTCCTGGTGGGGATGGTGTTCCTGGTGGGGATGGTGTACCTGGTGGAGATGGTGTTCCTGGTGGGGATGGTGTTCCTGGTGGAGATGGTGTTCCTGGTGGGGATGGTGTACCTGGTGGAGATGGTGTTCCTGGTGGGGATGGTGTACCTGGTGGAGATGGTGTTCCTGGTGGGGATGGTGTACCTGGTGGAGATGGTGTTCCTGGTGGGGATGGTGTTCCTGGTGGGGATGGTGTTCCTGGTGGGGATGGTGTACCTGGTGGAGATGGTGTTCCTGGTGGGGATGGTGTTCCTGGTGGAGATGGTGTTCCTGGTGGAGATGGTGTTCCTGGTGGGGATGGTGTTCCTGGTGGAGATGGTGTTCCTGGGGGGGATGGTGTTCCTGGTGGAGATGGTGTACCTGGTGGGGATGGTGTACCTGGTGGTGATGGTGTTCCTGGTGGGGATGGTGTTCCTGGTGGGGATGGTGTACCTGGTGGGGATGGTGTACCTGGTGGTGATGGTGTTCCTGGTGGGGATGGTGTTCCTGGTGGGGATGGTGTTCCCGGTGGGGATGGTGTTCCTGGTGGGGATGGTGTTCCCGGTGGAGATGGTGTTCCTGGTGGGGATGGTGTACCTGGTGGAGATGGTGTTCCTGGTGGGGATGGTGTACCTGGTGGAGATGGTGTTCCTGGTGGGGATGGTGTACCTGGTGGAGATGGTGTTCCTGGTGGGGATGGTGTACCTGGTGGAGATGGAGTTCCTGGTGGGGATGGTGTACCTGGTGGGCTAGGTGTTCCTGGTGGAGATGGTGTTCCTGGTGGGGATGGCGTTCCTGGTGGAGATGGTGTTCCTGGTGGGGATGGTGTTCCTGGTGGAGATGGTGTTCCTGGTGGGGATGGTGTTCCTGGTGGAGATGGTGTTCCTGGTGGGGATGGTGTACCTGGTGGAGATGGTGTTCCTGGTGGAGATGGTGTTCCTGGTGGAGATGGTGTTCCTGGTGGAGATGGTGTTCCTGGTGGAGATGGTGTTCCTGGTGGGGATGGTGTTCCTGGTGGAGATGGTGTTCCTGGTGGGGATGGTGTTCCTGGTGGAGATGGTGTTCCTGGTGGGGATGGTGTTCCTGGTGGGGATGGTGTACCTGGTGGTGATGGTGTTCCTGGTGGGGATGGTGTTCCTGGTGGGGATGGTGTTCCCGGTGGAGATGGTGTTCCTGGTGGGGATGGTGTACCTGGTGGAGATGGTGTTCCTGGTGGGGATGGTGTACCTGGTGGAGATGGTGTTCCTGGTGGGGATGGTGTACCTGGTGGAGATGGTGTTCCTGGTGGGGATGGTGTACCTGGTGGGGATGGTGTACCTGGTGGGGATGGTGTTCCTGGTGGGGATGGTGTACCTGGTGGGCTAGGTGTTCCTGGTGGAGACGGTGTTCCTGGTGGAGATGGTGTTCCTGGTGGAGATGGTGTTCCTGGTGGGGATGGTGTTCCTGGTGGTGATGGTGTTCCTGGTGGAGATGGTGTTCCTGGTGGGGATGGGGTTCCTGGTGGAGATGGTGTTCCTGGTGGGGATGGTGTTCCTGGTGGAGATGGTGTTCCTGGTGGGGATGGTGTTCCTGGTGGGGATGGTGTTCCTGGTGGAGATGGTGTTCCTGGTGGGGATGGTGTTCCTGGTGGAGATGGTGTTCCTGGTGGAGATGGTGTTCCTGGTGGAGATGGTGTTCCTGGTGGGGATGGTGTTCCTGGTGGGGATGGTGTTCCTGGTGGAGATGGTGTTCCTGGTGGGGATGGTGTTCCTGGTGGGGATGGTGTTCCTGGTGGGGATGGTGTTCCTGGTGGAGATGGTGTTCCTGGTGGGGATGGTGTTCCTGGTGGGGATGGTGTACCTGGTGGAGATGGTGTTCCTGGTGGTGATGGTGTCCCTGGTGGAGATGGTGTTCCTGGTGGGGATGGTGTTCCTGGTGGAGATGGTGTTCCTGGTGGGATGGTGTCCTGGTGGAGATGGTGTTCCTGGTGGGATGGTGTCCTGGTGGAGATGGTGTTCCTGGTGGGGATGGTGTTCCTGGTGGAGATGGTGTTCCTGGTGGGGATGGTGTACCTGGTGGAGATGGTGTTCCTGGTGGGAGGTGTCCCTGGTGGAGATGGTGTTCCTGGTGGGGATGGTGTTCCTGGTGGAGATGGTGTTCCTGGTGGGGATGGTGTACCTGGTGGAGATGGTGTTCCTGGTGGGGATGGTGTACCTGGTGGAGATGGTGTTCCTGGTGGGGATGGTGTTCCTGGTGGGGATGGTGTTCCTGGTGGAGATGGTGTTCCTGGTGGGGATGGTGTTCCTGGTGGAGATGGTGTTCCTGGTGGGGATGGTGTTCCTGGGGGAGATGGTGTTCCTGGTGGGGATGGTGTTCCTGGTGGGGATGGTGTTCCTGGTGGAGATGGTGTTCCTGGTGGGGACGGTGTTCCTGGTGGAGATGGTGTTCCTGGTGGGGATGGTGTACCTGGTGGAGATGGTGTTCCTGGTGGGGATGGTGTTCCTGGTGGGGATGGTGTTCCTGGTGGGGATGGTGTTCCTGGTGGGGATGGTGTTCCCGGTGGAGATGGTGTTCCTGGTGGGGATGGTGTACCTGGTGGAGATGGTGTTCCTGGTGGGGATGGTGTACCTGGTGGAGATGGTGTTCCTGGTGGGGATGGTGTACCTGGTGGGGATGGTGTTCCTGGTGGAGATGGTGATCCTGGTGGGGATGGTGCTCCTGGTGGGGATGGTGTTCCTGTAGGTGCTCCTGTAGGTAGCTCCTGGTCCTTGTGTAGCTACAATAAAAATGATCAAGATGTAGATATTGACAAAAATGTGGTGCTATTACCAAACATGTTACCCCCATGTTTTGACTAATTATTGCAATATCCTGCATTTTTAATAGTAAAATACAAAAGCAATCTGGACATAATATTACAATAATAAGAATAATGGGACATTTTATATAACCTAAATAAGTTTGTGTGGGGGTGGCGAGCAAGAAGGGCCTGCAGATGATAATGCTACTCTAAAAAAACAAATTAAGAAGACAACAATACTAATTTTGATAAAATGTGATATGAGCTAAAATGTGATAAAAAAAAAGGGATAGGAATAATAAAAGGCATCTATTCATCGTGCAGGAGGTAATCGCTATTAAAGTAGGAAAATCTCGTCTAGGTTTCTGTTAGAGGGGAAGGTGCCGAGGACTGCGGTGGCATTTCCTCTTACCACTGCCATGGATAGGCGTTGGTGGAGGAAAGCTGTGGACCGGGGTTCACCAGTGGTATGGGCGATCCTCCTCCCTATCTCACGAATGGTGCTGGTTGCTTCGGCACCAATGGGTCCGAGGGTCTCTGTAGCTATAGTCACAAAGTGGTAGTCATGGCACAGGTCAGCGTATTTGTGTGCCTTTACACGCTCTGCTGCGGTTGCTGCTGCTCCGGCTGTCTGGGACGTCGTGGGGAGGTAGGATGTCGCTAGGGTATCCCTACATGTATAGTCCCAAACAAGCATCCTGCCTTTTGACCATGGTGACAGAGTCATTCCATCAGGTTTTTTCCCATCTCTCGTCATGCCTCTTGGTTCTAGGGTGGATGGTATACCAGCTGAGTTAAGGGCGCGGTGGATGATGTCGTTCGCTTCAGCGTGGCGGGTGTATTTGCCATAGTTGTGGATGCAGCTTAGTCCGTGTACACCTGAGGTGTTTACTTGAGTACCGCAGCTCCTACATTCATGCTCAGTGCAAATTGTAGTGCCTAGGCGGAGAGCTACGCCAATTCGTAGTTGGTCATCCTCGAGGCGGAGTCCCAGTGAAGATATTGGAAGGGCGTTTAGCCAGTCCCCAGAGTGATCTGCCCTGGCGGCTAACAGACGAGCCTTGCTGAGGGGGGTGCCAGCGGCTGCTAGTAGTTCTTCAAACCGGATAACGCTCATGGGGTGGTCCCACGCTTTCTGTATAGAAGGGTTGGGTGGTGGACTTGTTCCTGGGGGGAGATGTGTCCTAGCCAGGGTTATTGCTGGATCTGTATTACCTTCAACATGAGGAGGGAGGAGTGCTCGGAGTAGGGGAGTGCATCCGAAGACTGATGCCAAAAAGGCAGGTACTGAAACGTCCCGCGTACTCCTAATGCCCAACCCCCCGAGTGATACTGGGAGGGAGGCTTGTTTCCATGCAGTGTTGTCTAGTTTAGAGTTGGTCGCCACCTCGAGGGCTTGACGGATTGTGGTTTCGAGTTGTCGGAGGGTTGGTGAGATGAAGCATGGCGAGCACCTGAGAATATGCATCAGTTTGGGGATTGCGAAGCAGTGTCTAAGTAAGAAAAGGGCATCGTGGGAGGAGAGTAGGTGCAGTCGTTGTGTGAATCGCGTGAGGTCAGTTATCTTCTCCTGGAGAGTGGTTTCAAGTGCTGATTCTCCTAGGGGTGCGCTCAGCAGTCAATGTTTGTCAGATGGGGGGGATATACCTCCCCCAGTTTTAATTGCACTAATGGTGTTAAACAGGGCAGCCCGATTTCACCTCTTTTATTTAACTTTTTTATTGATAACCTAAGTAAAGATTTAACTTCATCCGAGTTAGGTTGTACACTAAATGGCTCAGTTATTAATCACTTGATATACGCTGATGATATTTGCCTCATAACCGTAAACCCACATTCGTTACAGTCTCTTGTTAATATTTGTGTAAACTTTGCTAAGGATAATAGCATGACCTTCAACGCAAAGAAATCTAAATGTATGTTTTTTCGTAGTAAATTAAGGAAAGGTACATTTGGCCCGCCGTTCATTAACCTAGATTGTAAACAGTTGAGTAATGTAGAATGTTTTAAATACTTAAGGCATATTATTTCCAGCGATTTTTCTGACGACTGTGATATATTGGCACAAACTAGACTTTTTTATGCTAGAGCCAATTCCTTGATTAGACGCTTCAGTAACTGTTCTGATAAAGTTAAGAAAGTACTGTTTAACAGTTACTGTTCGTCAATCTATTGCTGTGCGTTGTGGTCTGATGTATATTTTTTACAGTCAAGTTTTAACAAACTGCACACTGCCATTAATAAATCTGTCCGGTCGTTATTTAATATTAAATTATACAATAAGGAGACCGACGAGATTATTAGTGCGAGTCAAATGTTGGTAAATTTTAATATCCGCTCTCTTAAAGAGATTTTTAGAATATCACTTTTTAGTTTGCATACTCGTGTAAATTTGTCATCTAATTCTATTTTAATATGTGTACGTAACACTTGCCGACCATTGTCTACAATGTACGATACTTTTAAGCGGTGGTGTTACTCACGTGCAACTTGACGCTTTTTATTTCACCTATGTTTCATTTTTTAGACCCATTTTACTAATTGTGCAGAAATTCCCTACCATTAGTGTTTTTATAGATATGGCACTGATATTTAATGTATATAATATGAATATTTGATGCTGAAATAAATAAAATAATAATAATAATAATAAAAGTAGGGTCAAATTGTCAAACTCCACTGTTTTAATGCCTGGCGTTATCTTGTCAAAGATTGCGGTGGTTGTTGTCTTAAGGTCCTCTGGGAAGCTGGGAGCGAAAATCAGTTCACACTTAGTTGGCTTGATTGTGAGCCCTAGCTTGGCTGCATATGGTTTCATATGCATATCATATGGTTTTGTTCTAAATTATATAATTAACATAAGGTGTAATTGAGAATTTTAACTTGAGATTTATAGTGAAGAGAAGTTTAAGATCTCAAACTGCACTACATAATACGTAAGTTACATTAATTGTATAAATAAACATTTGCGTTAAATTGAAGCTATTCGTATCATTTATGTGAGCATGTAAATATTGTATACTATTATTTTCTAGTATTTTGGTGACAGTTATCAATATAACACAGTGATAAAGATAGTAATATAGAGATAGCAATACAGTCAATATAGTTAATTAAATTGTTTTCAACCTAATAAATTTAACATTCCCCCCCCCCCCCCCCCCATTTTATACATAATTTGTGATCAAAGAGATAAGATCACTAAAGGCCACTCCAACTAGTTGATTGGCACTTACACCGACATCAATGGATGGCTATGCTTCATGCAGTAGGAGTAGTCCCTCTCTAGACTAAACCCAACCCAACCCAGCCAAGCCAACCAACAACTATGCTTATTCCCCAGAAGTTAGTTATTTTCCCAGTTATTTAACCCGCGGGCAGGAAACAACCCGAGGGCGAAGCCCGAGGGTGTTCCTGCCCAAGGGTTAAATAACTGGGAAAATAACTAACTTCTGGGGAATAAGTAAGTTGTTACACATGTACTGTGGTATGCATTTCGATTATTTTTATCCCTTAAACAACTATTATTACAGATTCTAAAAGGGCATTGTTTGGGGGGAGAGTTTACAAAATGGGGCTTGGAAAGTTTTGGGGGTGTTTATATTGATTTTGCCCAAGGGCATTGGAAAATTTTCGGTGTGTTTCACTTTAATTCATTAATTGCATAGGTGTTATTTTGCCCAAGGGAATAATAACACCCAAGCTCCAAAGGTAAAACATTAGGCCTACTGTGTCATGTGTGTTGTATAGCTCTATGCTTAATTCATCCAATCGCCGTAAGATTCGATCATCAAAAAAGCACCTGAATTTGTTGGTGAATATTGATGTCAAACTTATGTAAATGGTTTACATTCTAAAATTCCTATTTTCTTACATTGGCCGCTAGGAGTAACATTGCATTAACTTCAAATTGGATATATAACTAATTTGGCTGAATTAATTGAATAGTATTTTTGGTGGACATGTCATGTATCCACTACCCACAGAAGGGGGGTGTATATCGTTCACATTAAATACATTTATTAGTATAAATAATTATGTAGTACTTAGGAAAATGTTAATTAATTTAATGGTTCTGGAATATATAAAGTTTATTAAGAATATATATTATATGTATATGAATATATATTAATATATATATATTTCTTAAAGCTAAAAACATTTTCTATTTCGATGCTCTTTCAACACATGTAATAAAGTTTAAGAAATTCCACGAAAAATATTTTCACATTTACATCTTTCGCCGGGAAAAGTAATGAAATGCAATCCTAGGCCTACTGTATGATTAACTATTATTCCCTAGGGAAAAAAGTAGGTACTTCTTTTTCTCCACATTTTGAGCTATATTTAAGTTAACTAAATAGTAATTAATATTCCCATAGTAACGGGTTTTTATGCCAGTTTTAAAAGAAGGATGTCACTTAGAGTCGACCAACACCTATCTCCGCTCCACTATATCAAAGTATGGTCTAGAAAATGTAGTGTTGGCTAAGAACTGCATAAAAGTAAAGTAAAGTTATATTTAAACGTGTAAGAAGAAACACCCGAGGCAACAACCCAAAGGCTCCATTATCTTGGCTATTATCTGTGACGCAGGGAAAGGCACCACACTACTCCCAAGGTCGAGTACTCTGGTTATCTAACCATATTCTTTACTCCTTAACTCATGACAGGTTGCCATTAGCCTACAGTACAACTGGAAGCTAGCAAAAATTTGGCTGTTCTGGGGCTTGAACACCAGACCTTCCGCTTAGAAGACCGGTTAATACTTTTTTTTACTTTACTTTAATATTAAAACGTTTCAATGTCTGTATTAAAAAGGAAAAGGCAGAAAGAGGCGAACGTATTTAAACGACATTCTTAGATATCTTTTTTGACATTTAGGAGGAAGGAACTGGAGAAACGCCTCACTGCAGTACGAGGTAGTACGGTACCTTGCAGCCTATATAAATACAGGCCAAACTAGACCTACCTGCAGGGCTGAAGGCTGCAGACCTGGTACGGTGCGACTCTGGACTGTGACACTATGTAGGCCTACTGTACCGGTACCTCTTAATTTGCTGTGGAAATTGAAAGTTTAGTCATAGATCAGTGCCGTCAGTATAATTCGTCAAATGAGGTGATTAATGAGACATAAATAGGCCTTGCTGTCTAGTGGAGCACAGCCCAATAATAATGAAACATGAAATACAAAACGCCCAATAATAATGAAACATGAAGTACAAAACTAGTTGGTGGTCTGAATACCTGATTTACACTGACACACAACAGACCTAAGACGAGTACAGCAGCATTACCGGTTCCTATGTTTGTATGTCAGTATGTGGTGTCACGATAAACACTTCACTACTAAGAGGGAATAACATGGTTATTTTGCCCTAGGGCAAAATAACTTTTTTGGCCGTAGCCCAGCATTAGGGATAGTTATCATCCCGCTAATAAATGTGTAACAACTCTTCCTTCCCTCTTTGCAATGTGGTGGTAGCCCGCCAAGTTGGTGATTGACAACTTAAATTAAGATGCTGCTACGTCAGAAAGCAGCACACATCAATAGAATTACAGGAAAACAATTAATATGTGCCTGGATTGAAAATTATATAAGATATTTATTATTAAAAAGTACCTTTCCGGTTTAAATTTTATTGCGGTTTTAATGAACTATTACTTATTTCGTTCTTGGTGGGATAAATATTTCTCCATTTGACGCAACACCGCCGCGGCCGCTATGAGGGAGGTGAATACCGCGGCCGCTCCTAAAGCCGCAGGCCATCGCTAACTATATAGGTTAACTTGGGATTCTGGGGGACTTTTCCATGAAGGAACAGACCAAATTTTTTTATTTTCTCACCAGGGGAGCGGCTCGGAATTCTAAGATATTAGCAACTCTAACATTATTAAATCTAACCCTTCGACGGACACGGCGGACAAAAATCCGTCATTTTTTCGACAATTTTAAAAATTTTTTGAAAGGCGCTCTACAGTGGCTCGAAAAAACCCTAGGTTATTGCTTAGCCGACGCCGGGATACGATAGAAGGGATTAATTAGTGAATTCGTTTTTTTTTTTCAAAAAAGATTACCACGCCTTTTTTCCGAAAATGTCCGTCAAAGTTGAAAAAACGGACAAAATGACTTTGCGGGATCCGCTATAACTCGGCTAATATTAATCGTACGGGGACGAAAGTAACGCGGTTGGAAAGGGGAAGAGTGGTACTACCTTCGTATCGAATGGGGGTAAGATATTTATTAAAATTTCGGGTGGAAAAAGGGGCTGTAAATTTGTACGTTTTTGTCCGTCTTTTTTGGAAAATTTATTTCCGAAATGTTTAATTCGACAACGCGGGTAGGAATCCACTAATTCTTTTATGAAACTCGTAGAAGACCATTGGGGCTACGTTCCTATCGAATGGGGGTACAAAAAATATGTTGGCAATAGGGGCCATAAAGAGCCAGAATTTGTAAAGTAGTTTTTATCGAATAATTTTTTATTTTTAACTTTAGTTGGTTAAGGTACATTCTATACAGTCAATATCCATACGAGGAATTCAAATATGCTATCGGTTTTGCTCCAAGGATGATATTAAAAAAATGAGGGCCAAAATTATAATTTCGCGCTTCAAACTTGCTTCGCGGGAAATCGTCTAGCTCGAAAACTACTTAACTTACGGGAGATTTGTTTACACAGACTTATCTATCTAACAGCGTTAATCACAGCGCCAGAGGTATTATAAAACTGGAGCGGCAGGCGATCGTGTGAAATATAATATTTATAAAAAGGGAGGAAAATTTTTTTTTTAACAAATCGCTATTCCATTATAATTTAGCGTATTGCGCCAAAAGTACCTGTAAAAAGTATCAAATTAACTCCGCTATCTTTTATCTTAACATATATAATTAAAATTACGAATTTTAAGGGTCGGAAAATATCGCGTTATTTTGGCCCTTTTTTTTAATTTTTTTGGGGCCAAAAATAACCCCTTCTCAAAAGATTAAGAAAAAAATTACGGCAAAGAATATACCAATTTTATTGAATTTGGACCACCAGAACCGAAGTTAGAGCGATTTTAGTGAAAAAATAAAAATAATTTTTTTTGCAAAAAAATTAAGAATGGTCAGGTCAATATTGGATTTCGAACCCGCGAACTTAGGTTTCATTAACGTGATTGATAACCACTAGACTATGTGACCAAGAGAATTTGAAATTTTCGAGTTACTATTTTTAAACATAAATAACTTCGTTCGACAGGGCCGTTTAATCTGAAACTTTTTTCATTGGATAGAGAATAGATTGTAGTGTGTGAAATAGGATAAAACTTGGGAAAAGACTTATGTGCACTTAGTGGAAAATGCACTTAAATAGTGAACATTTTTTCGATATTTCAAACACTGTTATTTCCAGTTCTATTCATCGTAGAATGTTATTTTTTGGATTAAAATGTAGTTTGGAATGATTTCTAACTATAATCGTAACATTTGTTTAACTTTTTATGTCTATAAAGTGACTTGGAAAATGTCCATGAATATGGTCCAAAATCGCAAATCCAGATTTATTAAATTGGATTTTTGACACTTTTAGCGACTGACACTTGATCATACACCATCGTAGATCGGTAGAGGATAAACATAAGTTTGTTAAATAAGAGCCACCATTACGATCTGCTAAAGTGCATTTGTACAAATAAGTGTGCAAAAGTGCAAATTTTTTAATAAGGTCAAATTATATAGTATTGGGTTCTTTTCTTTGCAGATACTTTATTTTCATATTAATATGTTGTTTGAACCTTACTGAGCGCATTAGGGGATATGCGTACAAATAACCGGCCCTTATGAGGCTTCGATTGGGTAAATTAATAAAACATAAGGTTGTATAGTATAATATTCTAAAAACCAGCGTGATATTAAATGCACTTTAAATAATAAATAGAAATCAAATAACAATTGGACCACACAATTAAAAACTCGCACAATTTTGTACTTATTATATCGCTTCAAATTAATTCAACAGTGGATATTTGTGGGAAGGGGGAAGTTACAGTGTGCATTCGGGGGAAGTTTGGTGAACTGCATTTATGCAGTGAATCCAAACTTCCCCCTTTGATATATCATATACTTAAGACATGCTAGGGTGACGGGGAAATATTTGTTACTGTCACACTTTGCTTCCATTTATCCTATCCTTTATTATTACCCCAGTCAGATAAGAGATAATAAATCAGTAAAAACTAAACTAAACTGTCTTTCATGCAAACAAATTTTTAACTAAAGACGGGTGAATGACCATGACCATGGAAATAATTTTAAATATAATTGTATATCAACTATTTGGGGAGGCTTCCAAGTTAAACCCGAAAACAATTATTTTGTTACATATATAGTAAATAATGTAAAAGCTTTTGTGGGATATAACTGGCCCTTTTGCTTCGCAATCCAGTTTCCCTCAATGCGCTCAAATACTCTAAAGAAAAACTCCCTAACTCAAATGATGCAAGCTACCGGCTGATTGGCTGATTTGCTGTACGTATGGCCTCTTTGTTCTGTTCGATCAACCAACCAGAGCAAGGTCAACCAAGCAGAGTGATTCATCCAAGGGCTGCAAAAATCCGAATAGTTCGGCATTTAGACATTCGTGGAATCTGTGGAATATGGAACTCTGCCAATGAGAGCTTTTCCTCTTTGTGTTGAAAGCTACCTGCAACAGCTCACAGGGTTCAGTGTGTTGGTTTTCCTGATGCCATGAACATCGGCTATGGAATTATTCTGTTTTATTCCAACATTAGAACGGCTTTAATTATAAGAACACATAACTGTTACCGGTACGGTACGGTACGGTACCTACTGCTGTATTGCACATTATTTACTGCAATTTACTGTTTGTTATTAATTGTATCAGTTGTTTACATATTGTTATTTGGAGAATAACGATAAACGATCAGAAACCCCGATCTTCTTGATACACTAAGGTTAGAGAGACCGGTTACATATAGCAATTGCGACTTATATTATCGTGGTTTGTAGTGAATTGAATGCTATTTTATAGGCCCTACAAATGTCGGTTGCTATTCTCTTTATATATGATTAAAATCAGTGACTATCGTCAATTCAGTGTGCAGCGGTGTGCAATAGTCTGTATGTGCTTGTCCGCGTAACAAAGCATCTCCTAAAGAATGTGCCTTATGTGTAACTTATAATCCATTCCGTTGTGTTTAGTGTAAGCCATAGCTCTGTTTATATAGATAGAGCGCCACGTCCTAAAGGAACTGCTAATATTTCCCGAAAGTGAATGATATTTGTCAGGAATTATATATTAACGATCAATCGAATAGTACGGTAGGCCTGCACCGCAATCAAATTAAAGCATCCGAATCCAGTCTCCCGGGTATATCCAGCGGGTGAATGGTCGCGCATAGACTGGCTTCGGCTAATGTTGGATTTATTTGTGTCAAATACTTGTCATAGGCTAAAGTCGATTTATAACCTAGAAGACATATAGATTTGGCGGGTTAAACTGCCAAAGGTCTTAAAAGCGCGAACAGTAACAGTTATTAATTCTGATTGCAGTGTAGGCAATAAATACAGTTTACTATTGTTCTGGTAAGAACAATAACGGTTATTGCTTCTTTATTGCCGTAAGCAATAAAGCTGAAGTACCGGTCGACCGGTAACCTGTAGGCCTAACTACCTAACTACCGGAAACGGGAACTTACAGCAGTATACTGGTATAGGTAGATCAGTATTATTTCGATTGTGATATATTGTATATTGTAGGCTGTTAGGGGATTAGGGATTGATCACCCCTTATTCCTTTGCATGGTTTACTTATTTCTGTCAGTTTTATTTACTAGTAGGCTAATATTGAGCAGAAGACGTGTAAGCCTGCTCAGATCGTACAGATAATTTGTAGGCTGGACTGTTGTCTGACTGTTGATAGGTCTGAATGGATTGCAGTGCATGTAGAGTGTATGTCCGATAAAGTGCCGGTTAGGAACGTAGGGGCAGCTAGAGCTGTAAGGTAAATCCCCCCCCGAAAGAATAAGTTGTACTACTCGGTTAGAACGCATACTAACTAACCATTTCGGAGTCTGCACATACTGTAGTTTATTTAGGCTTGATAGTAGTCTGCCAGCGTTTGGTTTGTATTTTGTTTGAGTAGTTTGTACGGGTAGCGTAATATTTATTATTCAGAGTTTATGCGATTATTCGCAACATTCATAACCCCAAGTTTATTCTCACAGTAATTGTGCTTGTTATACATACCGTTATAGTTAAATTAACCCCGGTACTACATAAGGGCTGCTTGGCGTAGGTAAAGACTGGTGATTTTGTGCCCCGGTCACTCCAGCAGATGCCGTGGTTCCTTTAGCTGTACAAGTATTTCTAACTGCTAGTTATTTATTGTACAAGTACTTGTACCTAATTTAGGGTTTAGTGTACAGTGCTTTCCGAAGGTAATTAGTGTGTAGGCAGTATATTTGTGTTGTAAAGTGGTTAATAGGCACGTTGGCTCTGGTAGGCCGCGGTAATTAACTTCCAGGTAGGGACACTCCGTGATACATAACGTAGTACTTATAGCGATACGGCTATAAGTCGTCAGACGGTGGTATTTTTCCTATCTGGACAACGCAATATATTTACTACTGGTTTATTATTTTCAAATACCGTAATATCCTGTCCGTTGTAATAACCAGATTTTCTAACCCTTTGTTAGGCTGGTTTGTAGATTCCCTGTAAAATTACCCTAAAAATTCGTACGTGTAATTTTTTGTGTTTATTTAGAGATTGTAATCTCACCCCGAATTGTACGTAATTTTTAGTATTAAGTAACTTAGGTAAATTATAATTATTTGTTTTAGTGTCCAACAAGTATCACTTCACTGAGAGCGCACAGCTTCTGTGTAGTGACTCCTCCCCAGAAATAATAACATTTATTTCAAATATTGACAAAAACTGTTAGCTTATTCAATCCCGCTAACACCCCATAAAGTTAAGCCGATAAGCAATATTGGGAGCCACGAGATTGGGTAATCAACCAACTCGTGCCACCCCAACAAAATGGGAAGGAAACACACAATGAGGGTCAGGGGCCAAACCCCTAACCGAGAGAGAACAGGTGGAGTGAACGGGAACACTCCAAAGGGCGCCAACAAGGGTATCAACCAATCAGAGGGGGGAAAGGCATCGATTAGGTAGAGTAACAAGGCCAACCGTGCAATATAGCCAGTTGGCAGTAATCATTTCATTCAGTTATCTCAGTATCATATTGGTGCTAGTTAGGTTAGTTAGTTTAGCTAGGGAAGGACCGGGACTTTAATTACCGTATCCCGCCTTCTGTATACGACAACATTATCCGTACACCTATATCTATATACCCTATATCTATATCAGTTATTATATACAACGAACGACACGAACTCCTTTTACCTTTCATACACACGGCGGGGACGAGTGAATTAAACAACCGGATAAATCGGGATCCTTCCTGGATCCCGTCACAGTAATTAAATCCGAGCTGTTCCCCCTAGTCAACTAAACTCAGTAACCACCAGCCACCAATTACCAAGCGAGATGAGTTAGTCGGGAGAGATAACACCGACGCGGACCCCGGACGAAGAATTAACGATCCGCGAGGCCGCAACCAGGCGGTACAGGCCCACAACGCCGGACCCATCGGTAACGGGTCATCCGGCAGCTCAGGATGAGGGGGGCCGCCTGGAACCCGAGGTCGAGCCAAGAGAAGGAGAGAGCGAGACGGAAGGAGACGGAGACGAGTCGACACGAGACGCGGGTCGACGTACTGATGTCGCCGGCCAGCCACAGGCCGAAGGCGACGAGCGGCCCACCGAAACGGCGACGGTGGGGCCAACGGTACAACGCCGGACCCGGAGAGACGGAGGAGAAGTCGGTACCGATGTCGCCGGCCAGCCACAGGCCGAAGGCGACGAGCGGCCCACCGAAACGGCGACGGTGGGGCCGACGGTACAACGCCAGACCCGGAGAGACGGAAGAGAGGTCGGCAACGAGGACGTCGGGGTTTCTGATCGACTTCGACGGGCCTACAACGCGACCCAGAAACTACTAAAGGAGGCCAAAGAGGGGGCGAAGATAGACGAGGCGAGACTGAGGAAACGACTAGGTGAGTCGAATAAACACTTTAATTATCTAATGCGCTTCGGGCAAAGAGAACTGGCAAAGGAGAGAGCGAGAGGGGTTGCCGAGGAACTGTATGACTTGTGGCGGTGTAGGGGTATGGAACCTAGCGTAGTGTATATAGGGCCATACTTAGTCGATGCCCGGGGATTAAAATTAGTGGGTTGGGAGAGACCTGAGGGGGGCGAATCCGAGGTTAACCCCGAGGATTCGGCCTCGTCGGTCGGAGGAAGTTCCGGGATGCGGGGGAAAGTCAGTAGGTCGGGAAGGCGGAGGGAGTCCGTCATAACCGATAAGTCTGCTACATCCTCCGCGAAAGAAAGACGGGTGAGAGAGATAGATGCCGCGTACCATCTCAACCTGATAGCGCAAGGTCAAAGGGAAATAGATAAACGGTTAGAGGAGGGAAGAATGATGCTAGAGAGGGAAACGGCATTGATTAGAGAAACCGGAGAGAAGGCCGAAAGGGCCGTGAGAAGCCTTAGGGAGTGTGAGGAAATAGAGAGAAAGGAACAAGAGGAGCATGTGGCGGAACGCAAGGAGCGTGAGGCGAGAAAGGAGGCGGAACGCAAGGAGCGTGAGGCGAGAGAGGAGGCGGAACGTAAGGAGCATGAGGCGAGAAAGGAGGCGGAACGCAAGGAGCGTGAGGCGAGAGAGGAGGCGGAACGTAAGGAGCATGAGGCGAGAGAGGAAAAGGAACGCAAGGAGCGTGAGGCAAGGCGACGGGAGGGAGCTAGGAGAGTGGCAGAGTTGGCCGAACGGAGCGAACGGGAGTGTAGGGAGAGAATGGCAGGGGAGGAG